>MJUU01004026.1:30926-57585 GCA_002080025.1 Modiolus philippinarum | reverse complement strand
TGTCTATAGTCAAAAAGAGTTTTTATGTAAAACAGGCATTATTAGAAGATATATTTGAAATTTTAAGTAAATTTTTTATCTGAAGAAAAAATAATTTTCCTACCTACATACCCATAACCTGAACAAACCAGTCGTGGAGGAGAAACAAAATATTTTTAATGTTGGCCTAAGCATCATGTATGCAAAGTTTGGTTTTAATCTATTCAGCAGTTCTCTAGAAGAACATCTTCTGTTAGTTTAAGTTCACAACTGGTGACACTTGGTCAGCACCTGACAGGCATCATTCATGCCAGGTTTGATTTACATCCATTCAGCAGATCTTTGTGCGCATTTCCCATAGGGTCCAATGCTGTGGGTCATATACGATGACGGATTGGCACCTAAGTAAAAATACTTAGTCAGCATCTCATAAGCATTATCAATGCCAAGTATGGGTTAAAGCAATTCAGTGGTTCTTTAAAAAAAAAGTTCTTTGTATGCATTTTACAATTGGGTCCAGCGTTAAAATTTAGCTCCCAGTTGGAGGCAATGTTGGATGACGGATCGGCACCAAAGTAGTAACACTTGGTCAGCACCTCGTAAGCATCATTCATGCCAAGTTTGGTTCAAATCCATTCATTTGTTCTCAAGAAGAAGTTCTTTGTATGCATTTTCTGATAGGGTCCAATTTTGAAATTAAGATCCCTGCTGGTGGCCATGTTAGATGACGGATCAGCACCAAAGTAACAACACTTGGTCAGCACCTAATCAGCAACATTCATGCCAAGTTTGGTTCAGATCCATTTGATGGTTCTCAAGAAGAAGTTCTTTGCATGAATTTTCCCATTAGGTCAAATAGTAAACTGAGTTCCCCGCTGGCGGCCATCTTGGAAGAGGTCGGAAAACTTGAACATGAACAATAAAATATAGTCCTTAACATGCTGAACATTTTTGCAATTTCAACTTGACCTCTATCTCAAAGCGTTTTTGAAATATAGGACAAAAAGTAAAAAATCATGAAAAATTTGACAAATAAAGGGCCACAACTCCTATATAGGTACTTGGATTTTCTTCAAAATATCCATGTGGGTAGATCTTAACATGCTGAACATTTTTGCAAATTAAACTTAACCTCTATCTGTTGTAGTTTTTTTAATAAAAATCATCAAAACTTTGAAAATTTTACGGAAAAAGGGCAATAACTCTTAGATGGGTCATCAGATTTTCTTCAAAATTTCAGCATGGGTAGATAATCTCATGCTGATCATTTTTATTTGTGTCAGATTTTTGATATCTGTAATGGTTTTTGAGTTATTTGCCAAAAACTGTAATTTACCCCTATGTTCTATTTTTAGTAACCGCAGCCATGTTGTTTGACCTAAGACTTACAAAATAAGAAATTTGAAACTAGATACCCTAGTGATGATTCAGTTAAAGTTTGGTTCCGTTTGATCAAATGGTTTCAAAGGATAAGATTTTTGAAAGTGAGCTAACGACAGACGGACGACGGACGGACGGACTGACGGACGCCAAGTGATGGCAATAGCTCACCCTGGCATAGCCAGGTGAGCTAATAATACAGACACTTAATTTTGGCAACAATGTCAACAGACAAACTTGTTAAGTACCTGTCTTATGTGACCGTCTTTTATGGTTTCCTTGGAAAGTCACATAAGACAGCATTGACTGTAGTTCAACTTCTATTACATGTGTATTTGGATTAAATCCAATATACATGTATATTGCTTAAAAACATGATAAAAGTTAAAAGGCTCTTTAACTTTCATAATTGTTTACAAAGATTTCAAGGAATAAACTTTCTATTTATTTTTACAGAAGACCCACCAGTAGGAGGGACATGTTTATGTAAATGTTATTGTCCCCCGCCGCAACGCGACGGAGGGACATGGTAATGGTCTGTGTCCGTACATCCGTCCGTCCTTGTGTCCGTGTGTCACGTTTTTTGTGGACGCAACTCCTCAGAAAACTCTGGTCAGAATTCATTCAAATTTTACAGGATTGTTAGTCACCATTAGTACTAGATCATATCGCATTGCCATTTTGATTTGTCAAATTTTGTTGGAGTTATGGGACTTGTATTATTTCCACATTGTTATACAATGGCAAATCTTGTGGACGCAACTCCTCAGAAACCGCTGTTCAGAATATATTCAAATTTTACAGGATTGTTAGCCACCATTAGTACTAGATCATATCGCATCGCCATTTTGATTCGTCAAATTTTGTGGGAGTTATGGGACTTTGTTTATTTCAACATTATTATACAATGGAAAATCTTGTGGATGCAACTCCTCAGAAACTGCTGTTCAGAATGTATTCAAATTTTACAGGATTGTTAGCCACCATTAGTACTAGATCATATTTCATCGCCATTTTGATTCGTCAAATTTTGTGGGAGTTATGGGACTTTGATTATTTCCACATTGTTATANNAATGGCAAATCTTGTGGACGCAACTCCTCAGAAACCGCTGTTCAGAATGTATTCAAATTTTACAGAATTGTTAGCCACCATTAGTACTAGATCATATCGCATCGCCATTTTGATTCGTTAAATTTTGTGGGAGTTATGGGACTTCAATTATTTCCACATTGTTATACAATGGCAAATCTTGTGGACGCAACGCCTCAGAAACTGCTAGTCCGAATTCATTCTAATTTCACAGGATTGTTAGTCGCCATATGTACTAGATTATATCACATTGCCATTTTGATTGGACAAATTTTACGGGAGTTATGGGACTTTATCGACTTAATGCATACTACAACATAGGAAGACTTTGTGGACACATCTCGTCATAATCCAATTAAGGGATTTTGCTGAAATTTTGCTTGGCTATTTGCTATCTTATGCAGTTGATCATATCCTGCCGCCATTTTGATTTGCAAAATTTTACATGAGAAATGGGACTTTATCAACTTTACTGCAGCGGCGGGGGACATAGCTACGGGTAGCAATCTTGTTTTATTTTTACAGAAGACCCACCAGTAGGAGGGACATGTTTATGCAAAGANAGGCAATCTATCTAGGGTACAGAAGTTATCTACACAGGAAAATATAAATTGTAGGGATAATCAAGGAAGGAATTCTACACCTCTACATTTAGCAGGTATAGTTTCTTGATATCAAATACAAAATATCTAAGATACATGAATTATCTACTCAAGAAAAATTAATGTGCAGAGGTATATGTAAAATAAAGAGAAATTTTTCATCAGTAATTCTGCAGATGTAGTTTGTAAACAAACCATCATAGGAATAATACATTTCGCATAAATGTATGATTTAGGGGAAAATTTTACTCTGCTATATTTAGCAGATATAATTTCTTAAACAATTGAATTTTTTGCCATCAAAGAGGTGATTTGTGCTATTTGAGATAGTGTCAATCTGTTCGATTGGTGAGATAAAAATTTAGTTTTTATGTAAATTTTCAGAAGTGTAAATATCTAAATGAGTATCACAATTTGGATGATTTTAAAATTTTGGGGATTCAGCATGCTATTTGAATATGTCATGCATTTATATTTATGATGATTTATCTTTTCTTAACAACTGGATACATATATAACAATGTGTACTTTTATTTACAGCTGGCTATAACAATGTAGAAGTAGCAGAATTCTTGCTTGAGAATGGTGCTGATGTTAATGCACAGGACAAAGGGGGTCTGATACCACTACACAATGCTTCATCTTATGGGGTAAGGGTTTATTTGTTAAACTTTAATCAAGTTTATTTGCGTTAATTTTGTACTTTGTTGTCTGATTGCTGAAAAAAAAAAACCTCTGTGATTTCAGTGAAGTCGTATGACACACAATTTTCAGGAATGCTTATATACATGTATGTACTTAAATGGACAGCGAAATAAACTTATTATAAGGCATTGTAACTTCATGTATGTTGACGTTTAAGCCCATGGAAAAGCAGCTCTATCGGATATACATGTATGACAAGTTTACTTGTTTACATTTCAGCATGTAGATAAAGCAGCATTATTAATTAAGTTTAACACCTGTATGAATGCTGTAGACAGATTGGGATTTACACTTTATTTGTTTACATTTCAGCATGCAGATATAGCAGCATTATTAATTAAGTTTAACACCTGTGTAAATGCTGTAGACAGATGGGGATTTACACTTGACTTGTTTACATTTCAGCATGCAGATATAGCAGCATTATTAATTAAGTTTAACACCTGTGTGAATGTTGTAGACATTGGGATTTACACTTTATTTGTTTACATTTCAGCATGCAGATATAGCAGCATTATTAATTAAGTTTAACACCTGTGTGAATGTTGTAGACAGATTGGGATTTACACTTTATTTGTTTACATTTCAGCATGCAGATATAGCAGCATTATTAATTAAGTTTAACACCTGTATGAATGCTGTAGACAGATGAGGATTTACACTTTATTTGTTTACATTTCAGCATGTAGATATAGCAGCATTATTAATTAAATTTAACAACTGTATGAATGCTGTAGACAGATGAGGATTTACACTTTATTTGTTTACATTTCAGCATGTAGATATAGCAGCATTATTAATTAAATTTAACACATGTGTAAATGCTGTAGACAGATGGGGATTTACACCATTACATGAGGCAGCACAGAAAGGAAGGACTCAGCTGTGTGCTTTATTGGTAAGTGTACTACAAATATTCATAATTCATGTTTCTTTACCTGTTCATCAATTGTAGGTAATCTCCCTGTACAAAGTTAGTTATCTATGGCTCAGGGGAGATAATGTTTATTTCAATATCAAAAGAGGCTATTGATATGCTAATTAAAATTATCTCCACTTTGACCACATATAACTAACTTGGTACAGAGAAATAAACAACAAATGTACCCCATTCACAAATCAGTATCATTTGTACCAATATTTTATCAAAACTAATTTCTTTGAGTGCTCTTTTCAAGCTGCAATTGCTTGTGTGTTGGTAATGGAACGGCAACTACACACTTGTTTGGAAGCATGAAATGTCAAGTATAAATATTTGTATGTACAAATCTACCTAAAATGTCAAGCCTGAAAAAAGCCCTGAATATGATACAACTTACGAAAAGAAGCAGTTAATTTACAACTTACGAAAAGAAGCAGTTAATTTGAGTTCTGCCGATGGCCATTTTAACAACTTGTGTCTCTTCAGTGCAGAAAAAAATAAAACATTTGGTAGACCAAAACTCAGACATTTGAATTATAAAAATTCAATCCTTGAAAGACAAAAAAATCAAACATTTGAATGATGAAGATTCAACCTCTAAAAGACAAAAAAATCAAATTTTGAATAACTGATAAAGAAAGTGATTAAGGGAGTATGAGCCTCAGATTTCAGAAGCATTCTATATCCTCCGGTTTTATCCATTCAAACAGTGCTAAAATTTTTTGCACATGGATCACATTTTCTTGGTCATAAGTCACTTTAAAATACATAAAATAGACTGTGCATAAAATTTAATCAACTTCCATATATTTAAAGGCCTATAAACATCTTATGCAAATTAGATGAAAACTCCAGAGAGATCTGTTTCCCGCAAAAATTTTGTCGTCTTATATCTCAAAAGTTCCTACATGGATTTTCAAAATTTTTTGCTCGAGTTGTTCCATTAGTCGCGCTCTTCAAAACAAAAGGTCAGAATTTTAATTCTAATTACAAAATTTCTGACACTCAGACTCCCTTAAATTTTTGTCTAGTGATAATGTAATACTTAATACACTTGTGACCATATTTTTAGCTGGCTCATGGTGCTGATCCTTCCATGAAGAACCAAGAAGGACAAACCCCACTCGACTTAGCTACTGTAAGTTTAAGTATATACATGTGTTTATATGGCANAGTTCAAGAAACAGCGAAAATTAGCAACCACGAAAATTAATATGTTTACAGTAATTTATTAGTTATAGTGAAAAAAGGTATTTTGAAGAAATTGGATTAAAATAACCAAAATATAGAAATACAAAAAAACATGTATTTTTTTCTGAGCTGAAAAGTCGGGTTGGGTTTGGATGAGAATCAATGATATGTTTTTCATAATGGCCTAACCTAGATTTGTCTCTTGAACAACTTGCATACAAGTTTCTAGTTTGTCCATATCTCTGTACATGGTAGCATCTACTTTCATATCCATAGATCTCTGATTGTAGGTCATCATTCAATTTAACTTGGCGAATTTGACCTAAATCCCCAATTTGCAGTTTCATAAAGTAAAACATTAAGGGTAGAGCATACACCAAAATATTTTGATTGGTCAAGAATGTAAATAATGTTCAGTCATTGTTTGTACACCAAAATTTCAAATACAATCACTGTATCTGTAACTCCTTCATTTCTAGATCTGCGATCTGCGAATTCCTCAACTTACATGTACACACAAGTTTACATTTGGGTCCATATCCTCCTGAATTCAAATATATTCTAACAAACAAAATTTTACACAGTGACTGAGGGAGTGGGTAGTGATTGTTAACTTACTGACCTAAACAAAATAAATAAATTTCTTTCAAGTACAATGTTTGATTTAGATTGTTGGTTGTTATTTGTAATAAAAAGGCATGAATGAAAACTTATTCAATTGTTTTTGCAATATACTTTCAGTGGACTGGTACCTTTACATAATGCATGTAGTTATGGACATTATGAAGTAACAGAATTGTTAATTAAGGTAATTATATGCCAATGCAAATTTATTTGAATATCAAATACAGTTGAACTTTTATCATTTGAACTGCAGTAGCTCGAACACCATGGATGTCAAGAACCCTTTTTCTGGTCTCTTACATTTAAAATGGATTGAAGAGACTTAAATTGTTGTAATTGCCATCCTCAGAATTATAATTTTCTGTTAATTATTATGTAGATGTTTATATGTATATCAGAGGTGTGGAAAATCGCAAGTCAAATGACAGCTCAACATGAAATTTTACAGAAATTTCATCTGTTGTTGTTATTACAAGCTACTATTTTTACTCTTGGAGTGTGAAGCATCTTTATCCCAATTCATACAAATTTTCATCTCAATCTAGTTGGATGGTTGTTAAAAAATGTAGATATCTGTATATTTTCTTTGTTCTTTATTATTTCTTGGTACTTAAAGAATAAATTTTTCAGCTTTTCAACAAGAGAGAAGTAATTTAAAATTCTTGAAAATTTTAGAAACTTTTGCAAATATGATGTATTGTTAATAAGTAATATCAGTACATTCTCTTGTATTTTAAAGCATAGATATATTATAATGGATAAATATTTTTATTCTTTATCTTTATAGCATGGTGCCTGTGTAAATGTCGCAGATCTGTGGAAGTTTACTCCATTACATGAAGCTGCTGCAAAGGGAAAATTTGAAATATGTAAATTACTATTAAAGGTGAGAGAATGCCACGATTATAAGAGAAAGATTAAAATGTTAAAATCTAAACATAGACTAGCACACATTGAAAGAGGAATAAGATAAATTTTCTTATCTTACAGATTTTATGTCAATATACATTCACAAAAACAACACATTCATCTATAGAAATTATCTTAAAGGAGCCTTTTCTTTTCAATCCCAGGAATCACACTTCAGCTTTAATTTAATGTAATGCTTAATTAATTTTTCAAGGATTGTAGACAACCCAAACTTCATGCACATCTCAAAATGATATACATGTACAAAGCAAGAAAGATAGTATTTTGTAAAATTTGTATAAAGGAACTTCAAAAATAAAAGTAGAATTTACTAACATTTCATCCATTTTACAGCATGGAGCTGATGCCAACAAAAAGAATAGAGATGGCAATACACCTTTAGATCTTGTAAAGGAGGGTGACCACGATGTGGCAGATTTACTGAGAGGAGATGCTGCTTTATTAGAAGCTGCAAAGAAAGGCAATCTATCTAGGGTACAGAAGTTATCTACACAGGAAAATATAAATTGTAGGGATAATCAAGGAAGGAATTCTACACCTCTACATTTAGCAGGTATAGTTTCTTGATATCAAATACAAAATATCTAAGATACATGAATTATCTACTCAAGAAAAATTAATGTGCAGAGGTATATGTAAAATAAAGAGAAATTTTTCATCAGTAATTCTGCAGATGTAGTTTGTAAACAAACCATCATAGGAATAATACATTTCGCATAAATGTATGATTTAGGGGAAAATTTTACTCTGCTATATTTAGCAGATATAATTTCTTAAACAATTGAATTTTTTGCCATCAAAGAGGTGATTTGTGCTATTTGAGATAGTGTCAATCTGTTCGATTGGTGAGATAAAAATTTAGTTTTTATGTAAATTTTCAGAAGTGTAAATATCTAAATGAGTATCACAATTTGGATGATTTTAAAATTTTGGGGATTCAGCATGCTATTTGAATATGTCATGCATTTATATTTATGATGATTTATCTTTTCTTAACAACTGGATACATATATAACAATGTGTACTTTTATTTACAGCTGGCTATAACAATGTAGAAGTAGCAGAATTCTTGCTTGAGAATGGTGCTGATGTTAATGCACAGGACAAAGGGGGTCTGATACCACTACACAATGCTTCATCTTATGGGGTAAGGGTTTATTTGTTAAACTTGAATCAAGTAATTTTGTACTTTGTTGTCTGATTGCTGAAAAAAAAGACCTCTTTTATTTCAGTGAAGTCGTATGATACACAATTTTCAGGAATGCTTATATATGTACTTAAATGGACAGCGAAATAAACTTATTATAAGGCATTGTAACTTCATGTATATTGACGTTTAAGCCCATGGAAAAGCAGCTCTATCGGATATACATGTATGACAAGTTTACTTGTTTACATTTAGCAGCATTATTAATTAAGTTTAACACCTGTATGAATGCTGTAGACAGATAGGGATTTACACTTTATTTGTTTACATTTCAGCATGTAGATATAGCAGCATTATTAATTAAATTTAACACCTGTGTAAATGCTGTAGACAGATGGGGATTTACACCATTACATGAGGCAGCACAGAAAGGAAGGACTCAGCTGTGTGCTTTATTGGTAAGTGTACTACAAATATTCATAATTCATGTTGCTTTACCTGTTCATCAATTGTAGGTAATCTCCCTGTACAAAGTTAGTTATCTATGGCTCAGGGGAGATAATGTTTATTTCAATATCAAAAGAGGCTATTGATATGCTAATTAAAATTATCTCCACTTTGACCACATATAACTAACTTGGTACAGAGAAATAAACAACAAATGTACCTCATTCATAAATCAGTGTCATTTGTACCAGTATTTTATCAAAACTAATTTCTTTGAGTGCTCTATTCAAGTTGCAATTGCTTGTGTGTTGGTAATGAACGGCAACTAAACACTTGTTTCGAAGCATAAAATGTCAATTATAAATGTGTGTATGTACAAATCTACCTAAAATGTCAAGCCTGAAAAAAGCCCTGAATATGATGCAACTTACGAAAAGAAGCAGTTAATTTGAGTTCTGCTGATGGCCATTTTAACACCTTGTGTCTCTTCAGTGCAGAAAAAAAATAAAACATTTGGAAGACCAAAACATTTGAATGATAAAAATTCAATCTTTGAGAGACAAAAAATCAAGCATTTGAATGATGAAGATTCAACCTCTAAAAGACAAAAATCAAATTTTGAATAACTGATAAAGAAAGTGATTAGGGGAGTACGAGCCTCAGATTTCAGAAGCATTCTATATCCTCGGGTTTTATCCATTCAAACAGTGCTAAAATTTTTTGCACATGGATTACATTTTCTTGGTCATAAGTCACTTTAAAATACATAAAATGTGCATAAAATTTAATCAACTTCCAATTATAATTTCATATATTTAAAGGCCTATTAACAGCTTATGCAAATTGGATGAAAACTCCAGAGAGATCTGTTTCCCGCAAAAATTTTGACATCTTATATCTAAAAAATTCCTACATGGATTTTCAAAATTTTTTGCTCGATTTGTTCCATTAGTAGCGCTCTTCAAAACAAAAGGTCAGAATTTTAATTCTAATTACAAAATTTCTGACACTTGTACTCCCTTAAATGTGTTTATCTAGTGATAATGTAATACTTGATACACTTGTGACCATATTTTTAGCTGGCTCATGGTGCTGATCCTTCCATGAAGAACCAAGAAGGACAAACCCCACTCGACTTAGCTACTGTAAGTTTAAGTATATACATGTGTTTATATGTTTATGGATTTTTTTAAGAACCAGTGTTAATGTCTTCATGATAACTTGTCTTTATGATAACGTTTGTAAAAAGCAGTGTTGAAGCTTGTCAATAGTTTGTAAGATTATAAAGTATTGATAGTATAATATATTAATGCTCATTTATAAAGTATAGAATAATTTAATTTATAAAAGTGTATTTTTATGTACTCTTTATTCTGACAATGAAAATAAATTGCTTGTTTCAAGGCTGAAAGATTAAGTTTTAGAATTAAAGGCAGTTTTAACCATCTTAGTATCCTGACATTTTATAAACTCTATATCATAGTAAGGTTTGGATCATGATCATTATCTGACCTCAGTAATAGATACATGTACTGTAGTCTTTTTTTTCCTGAAAAAATATCGTTACTTGAACTATTATCTCTCAGAAAATTCATTATCTAAATAATTGAAAAGCTGTCTTGTTTATGATATCTCTACTTTGACTCACTCAGTTTATTTATCAATATTTTGTTAGGCTGATGATGTGAGAGCTTTAATACAAGATGCCATGCCCCCTGTCTCACAGCCCCCTACATTACAGAAATCACAGCTGATGACATCAGTAGCTGATAATACAAGTTCATCATCAGGAAACAGGTATTTATTTTCCATCAGAAGACATAAAAGTCAATCAGACACATTAGACACTGAATCAGCTGTATAACATTAAACTTTTTCCAGTTCATCACTAGAAGCCACAATTCACATTTGCATTCAGAAACTGATATAAATAAACAACTAAATTTCTGAATTAATTTATATACATGTATACAGGATAAACAATGTTTTATGTAATCTTCAACTTGGAGTGACTGGTAAATCTCTTAGTTTGGAAATTTCCTGGTACCTGGAGCATTTAGATGTAAAGTCATTAACATTGAAGATCATGATGCTTGGATGTTTTGAATGTCATAATGCTTGGATGTCTTGAAATGTTTTCAAATTTCAATTTTGGCATGAATTACCCCAGCAAAATGACCAGACTTACTGTTATTGAAACCTACATAAAACAAACACTGAGTAAACTACAGACCTTTGTAAACCGAAAAAAAAACACTTTAATTTGACCACTTCTCTTATAATCATATACCTTTGATTTCAAATTATTTTATTTTATGTCCATTGTAGTACAATGTTTACCAGTACTGATTTAGGAGCAGCAGCAGGGGCATCGGGAGCCTCAGCCAGTATACCACCTAGTCCACACATAGCTGATGGGGCTCACATGGAGCGAACCATGGCCGAAGGAGAAAGAACTGTAGACAATATTAGTGTTTCGTCATTTTTAACTAGTATTGGACTCGAACAATTAAGAGATATTTTTGAAAAAGAACAAATTACAATGGACATTCTTGTTGAAATGGGACATGATGAATTAAAAGACATTGGTATAAATGCTTATGGACATAGACATAAAATTCTGAAAGGATTAGAAAAAATGGTGTCTGGGAAAGGTAGGTTGTTCTCATTATGATCCGACTAATTTGTTATGTATTTAAGGTGTCTGCAGGGTATTAGTTTCCTATTATAGAATTTTGTGAAATTTTCTGTGTAGAAACATAATTGTACTATTGTTTAAAATTTGAAATAAAATTTGGGGGTCACCGTGCATTTAAGCGCAAAAACTGAAATTGAAAATTTCAGGATTTTACATAGAAATGATAGGGAAAATGATTATATGAGAAGATAGCTTGAAAACTCTATTATAGATTTTGTTCTTACTTTGCAAGTGTTTTGAAATCATTATATAGTTCACATATACAAAATAAAAATTAGGGGTCACCGTTGAAATAAGAGAGAGAAATTGCGAAATGTTAATTTCTCTAGTGATATCTATGTTAAATTCTTTTATCAAATTATCTCCCTTGCTTAATTTCTGTGTTCTATAAATCCAGCAACAGATTTACAGCTCCTGTGTTTTAGTTCATGTTTTTGTTATGATAATATTGTAAAAGTGATAAAAAATAAGAATTTTAAATACTTTGGAACTTTCTTTACATTTTAAATAATTATTTTGTTAAATTTCTTAATGAATGAAACCGAAATCAACAAGTATTAGACAAAAATGGCGGAATAATACCACTGAGACACCTTAATAGTGCTATGGAGATAAAATTCTAATGAAATATGATTTAGTAAATTAGAAATGTTTTATGTATCTCGAGTAACACACAATGGCAAGAGTTCCTTTTGGCACCCCCATTGAGTATTTATGTTTATTCCTTTAGTATATCTTATATATATTCATTGAGTAACATACAAAGGCATTACCCCAACAAAGGGATGCCATTTGGACCTCATTTTAAAAAGAAGGAACAAGTAATACTGTAATACTGCAAAGGAAAATATGAACTTTATAATGCCAAAACCAAACAGAAAGGTAGAGCTACATTTAAAGGCAAAAAAGGAGTGGGCTATCTAACTCTTGACAAAGGAATCCATGGTTCATCAAGGAAGGGTATTAGTTTACTATTTTACTTTATGATACATTATTTCAGAGATAATTTATATTTTTTTTATCCAAGGAGTTCCATCATGACACCCATACCACATCAAGGAACAGTACTAGTTGACATGTATACTCAGTATGTTCATATAAAAGATATTCTATGTGAAACAGTAGTATCTGATCGATACATGTAATTTATATTTTTATTTTACCTAGGGAGTTCCATCATGACCCCCGTACCACACCAAGGAACAGTGTTAGTTGATCTGATGCCAGATGATCCAGAATATATCTCAGTTGATGAACAGGTAATTATTGTAGCAAACTTGATTATGTGAGACTTACCTGTATATTCCACAGATTAACTATTACAGTAATGTAACATACAAAAATTACCAAAGATGTATTTATGATTAATATAGGTCAAAACATAACCTTTTTATGTTACAATTAACATAGAATTAATCACCAAATTCCATTGCAGATGCAGAGTACATTAAGAGAACATAAAGATAATGTTGGTGGAACATACAACAAATATAATATGTTAAAAGTAAGTGTAAAATTAATATGTAAATCAAATTGAAGATATACGTCCTATTTGTCGGACTTTTACAATTTTTTAAATGCTTCAGATGTACATTCTCACCTCTATCATTTTTTATATTCAATACTTGTAAATGTTTGACTTATAGTTTCGAAAAACTTAAGTACATACATATAGAGTTAAAAATGTGAGATGTTAGCATGAAGTGGACAATCCCAAAAATAAAGTTGAGAAATCTAGGCACAAATCATCAAACAATATGTTTACACTAACAAATACATGTAGTACAGGAATGATTTGGACTGAACTGCCAATATATTATACTTCCAGGTATATTGGAATACCCTTGTCTGTCTGATAGTTTTTCATCACAAAATTCTCGGCTCTCCTTGAAGGGATTCGTTTTAAATTTGATATGCTGTTTTGTTGCAATGAGTTGTGTGTTGTAAGCAATTTGTAGTGTTTTCCAATATCAACTTCTTGTTTGACGTGTAAAATGTTAACTATAACTCACCAAATAATTGAATCAGTTGCTCCTACTTGCTGGCGCCAGCTTCAGCTTCCCAAACACAGTTCCCTCCAAAACTTATTTACTTCCTGTATTAGTGATCTGACTAATTACCTGCTATTGTTCCCATTATATTAGTGGGCAACAATGTACCAAATAGTTAACAAATTCCCCTTATTCTTTTATGATTTAAGAGTTCTTGTAAAGTTAATGTCATTAATTTCAAAATCATACATTTTCCACATATACAGATAATATTGTCCTTTGGTTTCTTTTATGTACAGTATATACAATTTCTAAATGCTTAAATGGACTTCCAATTTTTACTGTAATGGTCATAATTGTGAAATTTTCGTCACAAAATTCTCCATTCTCCATAAAGGGATTCATTTGAAATTTAGTATGCTGTTTTGATGCAATGAGTTATGCATTGTAAGCAATTTTTAGTGTTCTCCAATATCAACTTCCTGTTCTACAGGACTTTAAATTTTTACTGTAATGGTCATAATAGTGAAATTTTCGTCACAAAATTCTCGGCTGTCCTTGCAAGGATTCATTTGAAATTTGGTATGCTCTTTTGTTTTAATGAGTTGTGCATTGTAAGCAATTTTTAGTTCTCTCCAATATCAACTTCCTGTTTAATGGAAATTGAATTTTTGCCGTATTGATGATAATAGTTAAATCTACATCATCAGGGCCCCATATCTAGATGTGGGTACTCTATAGTTTTCACTTTGTCCGTCTGTCCGTCCGTCAATTTTTTTTTGGTCAAAGATTTCTTGGCTTGTATAAGTTGGAATGATTTGAAATTTGGTCTGAAGCTTGGAAATGATGAGATGTGTCGTGTAAGCGATTTTCAAGTTTGTTGGACTTCCACTTCCTGTTTGCCAATACTTATTAATACCTATTAACAAATTTTCGTCACAGATTTCTTGGCTTCTACAATAGGGAATGATTTGAAATTTGATCTGGAGCTTGGAAATGATGAGTTGTATTGTGAAAGTGATTTTCAAGTTCATGGGGTATCCACTTCCTGTTTGCCGTTACTTTGATTTTTTTCTATGAACAAAATTTTCATCATAGATTTCTTGGCTTATACAATAAGGAATAATCAGAAATTTGGCCTGAAGCTTGGAAATAATGAGTTTAATTGTGTAAGCGATTTTCAAGTTTGTCACGTTTCCACTTTCTGTTTGCTGATACTTTGATGTTTAACTATGAACCATAGATTCGTCAATGATTTCTTGGCTTGTATTGATGGTAATGATTTGAAATTTGGTCTGAAGCTTGAAGACTTTTAGGTTTATCACTGAACTATTTTCTGTTTGCTGATACTTTGATTTTTAACTTTAACTGTCTTGATATTTAGTCTGTAGCTTAGAAATGATATAGCTTGGTAAAACTTCAAGAAATCACTGTGTCCAGCAAATTGCTGTATCAACACATTAGTTTGTCAAACAGAATTTGAATCCACACTTATCTGATTTTTACTTTTGCCCCTAGTTTCAGGATTAAAATTGCGGGGCTCTTCCGACAACACAAGTTTTGACATGTTCTAGTTTTGTCAAAAGCTAAATGTAATAGTGGGATTCATTTTCAGACATGTTGTTTACTGCATTATGTTTATTTGCGTCCAAATGTGTACTGGGTCAACACTTATTCTGTGTCCATGCCTGTTTTGCATCCACACACACTTTATTTTTTACAAACCATATTGATTCAGGATTCAACGAGTGGGGGTATAAATAGTTGCCATTCGGCAACAGCTCTTGTTTATAGCAGTCTTAATGAATGGCTCACTTAAAATTTACAACCTTTAGTTTTTCTAACAATGAACAAACAGGCATAGAATGAGTCAAGGTCAATATTTTATTAAATTCATACATATATGCCTTTTTTTAGATACAAAAAATAAGTAACAAGAGACTATGGGCGAGATATTGCCATCGGAGAAAAGAAGTTGCTGAAGAGAATCATGGTCATGAAAATGAAAGATTGTTGTTTCATGGATCACCATTCTTAAATGCTATAGTACAAAAAGGATTTGATGAACGACATGCTTACATTGGTGGCATGTTTGGGGCAGGTATGTAGGGGATCACCATTCTTAAATACTATAGTACAAAAAGGATTTGATGAGCGACATCCGTACATTTGTGGCATGTTTGGGGCAGGTATGTAGGGGATCACCATTCTTAAATACTATAGTACAAAAAGGATTTGATGAACGACATGCTTACATTGGTGGCATGTTTGGGGCAGGTATGTAGGGGATCACCATTCTTAAATGCTATAGTACAAAAAGGATTTGATGAACGACATGCGTACATTGGTGGCATGTTTGGGGCAGGTGTGTAATTATGTAATGATCTGTAGAAATAAAACATGGGGTACATGTCAATATGAAAGATCACCCTTCTTAAATGCTATAGTACAAAAAGGATTTGATGAGCGACATGCGTAAATTGGTGGCATGTTTGGGGCAGGTATGTAGGGGATCACCATTCTTAAATTCTATAGTAAAAAAAGGATTTGATGAATGACATGCGTACATTGGTGGCATGTTTGGGGCAGGTATGTAGGGGATCACCATTCTTAAATGCTATAGTACAAAAAGGATTTGATGAATGACCTGCGTACATTGGTGGCATGTTTGGGCCAGGTGTGTAGTAATGTAATAATCTGTAGAAATAAAACATGGGGTACATGTCAATAAGAAAGATCACCCTTCTTAAATGCTATAGTACAAAAAGGATTTGATGAACGACATGCGTACATTGGTGGCATGTTTGGGGCAGGTGTGTAGTTATGTAATGATCTGTAGAAATAAAACATGGGATACATGTCAATGAGAAAGATCACCCTTCTTAAATGCTATAGTACAAAAAGGATTTGATGAGCGACATTTGTACATTGATGGTATGTTTGGGGCAGGTATGTAGTTATCTGTAGGGGATCACCGTTCTTAAATGCTATAGAATTTGATGACATTGATGGCATGTTTGGGGCAGGTATGTAGTTATCTGTAGGGGATCACCATTCTTTAATGCCATAGTACAAAAAGGATTTGATGAGCGACATGCGTACATTGGTGGCATGTTTGGGGCAGCTATGTAGTTATCTGTAGGGGATCAAAATTCTTTAATGCTATAGTACAGAAAGGATTTGATGAGCGACATGTGTATATCGGTGGCATGTTTGGGGTAGGTGTGTAGTTATCTGTAGGGATCACCATTCTTAAATGCTATAGTACAAAAAGAATTTGATGAGCAACATGTGTACATCAGAGGCATGTTTGGGGCAGGTATGTAGTTATGTGTAGGGGATCACCGTTCTTAAATGCTATAGTACAAAAAGGATTTGATGAGCGATATGTATACATCAGAGGCATGTTTGCGCCAGGTATGTAGTTATGTGTAGGGAATCCCCGTTCTTAAATGCTGTAGTACAAAAGGAATTTGATGAGCGATGTGTACATTGGTGGCATGTTTGGAGTAGGTATGTAGTTATGTGTAGGAGATCACCGTTCTTAAATGCTATAGTACAAAAAGGTTTTGTACATTGGTGACATGTTTGGGGCAGGTATGTAGTTATGGGAGCTTGTGTTCTGTAGGAATAAGATAGGTATTGGGTACATGTTGATGAGAAACAAATTTTGAGATATTTGAAAATAAAACAATTTGAAAATACATGTGTATATGGTATATCATCTAATTGTAATGTCATGTGTTGAGTCAAGGGGTAGGTATGTAGTTATGTGTAGGGGATCACTGTTCTTAAATGCTATAGTACAAAAAAGGTTTTGTACATTGGTGACATGTTTGGGGCAGGTATGTAGTTATGTGACGCTTGTGTTCTGTAGGAATATGATAGGTATTGGGTACATGTTGATTAGAAACAAATTTTGAGATATTTGAAAATACATGTGTATATGGTATATCATCTAATTGTAATGTCATGTGTTGAGTCAAATGGGTTGACGAGATTGCCTTCTTCAGTGAAATTATTTATAAATTTGCCAAAATAATGTAATACTCATATAATACATGCAGTACTGATAATTTGAACATACATGTAGATGTGGATTTGTTCAACATCTAGCAATGAATCTTTTTCAAACCAATGCACGGCCTATCTGGAATCTTGAATTGAATATGAGGTCTGTCTGGAATTTAACATGAGATCTGAGGATTTGCTTGTTGTTGAAGCCTTCATGGGAACTTAACAAAGAAGAGGATCAATACCATATAAATATAAAACATATTGATTGGAATTAAGTGTATTGTTTTTTACTTAATTCATTACTTAAATGTGTAAATAATAAAAATCAACTACCATTTTATATGTATGTATGTATATCATTGAAATAATTGTCATTTTTTTGTAACATCAGAACTAATTATGTAGGCATTCATTATTATTTCAATTCAAGACACTGAGGACAAATTTCTAACTATATTGTGCAGCCTGATGTGATGTGTATATGAATTTGTATTGTATTTTCCAGGAATATATTTTGCTGAAAATTCTTCCAAAAGTAATCAGTATGTATATGGTATAGGTGGTGGAACAGGGTGTCCTGCACATAAAGATAGATCTTGTTACATATGTCAGAGGTAATAAACCTTCAGAACTCTTCAAATCTAAGTTTTTTGCACATTAAGATATTCAAAAAAAAAATAACATTGTCCGAAAAGTGGCATCAGTTTGCTTAATATTATTTTAATAACCAAGATTCACATTAGAAATTTTGACAACATGTCTTTTTACAAATATTATAACATGTGGTTTTGACTATACAAGATCAAATTGACAATACAAGAAAGTACTTGTGGACAGAATTGTGCATTAATAAGATACTTCCTTAGTTTTAAGAAGTTTTGGGTACTGCTGTTTTTACCACAAAATGTGCCAAGTCTATTGTGACATTGTCAAGATATGGAACAAAATGGAGACCACATACATTTATTTCATACCTACACCCCTTCTTATCAATAATAGGTCATGTTTTATTCTACGTGTATTTGACACAATACACACAGAAGATATAGTAATTAAGAATTTCATTATATGTATTTAGTTTGATTCACATAAACATTTTTCATGGGAATAAGATTTTAACATTGTTAAAAAGTTGATACAAAACCTGTTATGCGTAATTTTAATTACACACACAAAACCTGTAAGGTCATTAGGCCAGAGAAATGTGTTACTACTAGCAATAAAGGTTTGACTTTTTGAAAACCAAAAATTATTGTTTTTTACTTTCATTTCATTAACAATTTCTTCTGTTATTTTCAGGCAACTGTTATTATGTAGAGTAACGCTGGGAAAATCGTTTTTACAATTTAGTGCAATAAAGATGGCTCATTCACCCCCAGGTCATCATTCCATTATAGGTCGTCCTAGTAGTGGTGGTCTGATGTTTCCAGAGTATGTAGTGTACCGCGGAGAGCAGGTGAGGATTAATGCATAATTCTAGCACACTCAAGCTCAAGGTCTATTACGCTAAAGGGAATATTGAAAATTGTTCCTAGTAGCAGCTGTAATTTAGAGATGTTATATGTTCAGATACATACAAATTCTATATCGAATAAGTTAATTCTTTGTGATTGATCCACTAATTTCCACCTACCAACTTCTACGTAACACAAATTTTTATGTATATCTGTTTAATGTATACGCATAAACATGAACTGCTTTAAAAATTTACCCCAACAAATGACATTCTATCCTCCTGTAGATCAGCATTTAGATGAAAAGTAGATAAGTTTTATGTTTTACTGTTATACAGTATGAATTGTAGAATTGTGCAGAAAACTATGAACTCTAATGTCTGTACATGTATGGTAGATGTTGATAGTACAAGTAAAATTATTTGGAAACATTTCTCAAAAGATAAAAGTTCTTCCCTGACATTGTCCCTTTGACAGTCAATCTCAAATTTTATTTCTGTCCACATACTAGTTATTTTCCCCCGGAAGAGAGGAACACAGCCTGTCATCAATGATAGACAATTTTGCTATAAATCTTATTATTCAAATTGTTTAAAATTTACAAATAATGATATATTATAATCTTATATATTACAGGCCTATCCAGAATATCTCATCACTTTTAAAATATTGAAACCAGAAAACACAGAAGACAGTTCGAAGAAATCTTAGCAGGATCTCCTAAAAAAAACAAAGACACTGTAGTGATATCATAGCAGAATGTCGCCAAAAACACGTGTAGATCTGCTTAACTCAGTATTACATGTATCTTGTCATTGTTATAGCATCAATTATTTTAAAACTTGTAAAACCATAATAATGCAGCATTTTTTCCATGTGATAAAATTCTTGTGTTCAACTTTACAAAATATCCAAAAATATGTCATTGTTAATGGACAATTAAAGTATGATGTTCATGTTAAAAGTTAAAATGAGCAATTTGCATTTGATTTTTATTTTTTTTTCAAAGGGTTGGATAAAGGGCCATTGAGTAAAGATACTGAAATCTTCATGTCTTTATTATTAAAATTAGTGTCCAAAATAACTTGTTACTCCAATATATCCAGACTGATGTGATTCACAGGTATGAAGTACTGATGGTCAAGAATTTTATTGACAGAAACAGGTTCTTACAATAACAGCTTGTTTTTTGTGTTACAAAAAATAATCACTTACATACTCCGTTCAATAATTATTGGTGTTTTAACTGTGAACTCGATGTTTAAAATGTAAAGCAAAATTATACATCTGGAGGAGGAAGTCTATATAAAATGTAAATTGAATTAAAGGTAATTAATGGGCATTCAAATCTACAGGTTGTACGATATAACGAGGTCCAAATGTGTATAAACTTAAACAAAGGGACAACAAAAAGGGTATGGTGTTGGAGTTACCGTATATCAGGATTTTTTCGCGTGTGTCTTATTTTTGCTATGTTCGCGGTAGGCAATCCTACGCGAATTTTAGCCTCCGCGTAAATTTCACTACCCATTCAAATGCCTCAGATTGATTATAAAAACGTGAATTATAAACTTAGTGAATTTTTCATTGGCCTGTTTTGAACCAAAATCGTTAACAAAAGCAGACGCCAAAATAACCCGATATACGGTATTGCATTTGGAGCCATCAAAGTTCGGTGTTTTAATTACTGTCACGTTAACATTAGCCAAATCCAACTAAAGTTGTTCATGTATAGAACTATTTAATTATACATGGCAAAATTTATACATGTAGCTGGTTGTAAAATCTATACATGTATTTAACATTAAAAACTTATACATGTAGCTAAATTTAAAACTTGTAGCTCTAGCTAAAGCTTAGACAGGTAGATATAGATAAAACTTAAAATGTATATGACAGTTTCAATCTGCTTTATTGTGATACAAAAAAAAATTCTCAATCTGAAAAGAAAAACATTCTTATTCATACTTTATCTTCATTAACAAATCAAACTCTATCTACAGTCTGAAAAACCTTTCAAATCTGCACTCAATCTCCAGCCCTTAAAGGTTTGTCGTGAACAGATTGCATTGCCATTGTAAAACAAGACATTTGCAATTCGTTAGTACACTACTTTTATTCCAATCTAGTTTCATCTTCTTTGACATATAATTAAATATTACATTTTGTTCAGTTTCAACCATAATTTTGCAGCCCCTGGTAGATAAATTAGGGTTTATAACAAGTCAAAGTTTTTGGGGGCAATTTTGTAGACAATTCTGCCTAGTACAGCTCATGGCAACATGGACAGAGAAGCAAATGATATGGGTAGTAAGATACATGTACATGTATCAAAAACTGCCAAAACCCAGTATAAATCAACTACCTGTATAGTAAGGACACTAAAATATTCAGTCTTAAAAAAGGACATATTCTGTATGTTTTTTGTCAGTAATTGTTTTCAGTATACCTCTTTTTATGTGTGTTGTGCTAATTATATACATGTACATGTAATATTTACATGTATATTTTGTTCTGTTTTATATCTTTATTTTATTTATCTAGCTATAATTAGTTTTTATCTATTCTGATATTTTCCTGTTTCTCTCATAATTTCTAAACTATGGAAGTTTTTTTATTCGTGGGCATCAATTTTTGTGGTTTTCATGAATATCACTATTTCATAGGTTCTTAAATTTGTGTTTTGAAATCTATGCATTAAAACCTAGGGGAAAAAGCATTTTGTTGGGAACTTAGTTTTGTTGTTTTAGCAAACCCGAAATCCATGAAAATTGGAACACCATGAACAAAAGTAGCTTCACAGAATTTTTTTTTTGTAGATCACAAAGCAGGGATTTGATGAAGTCTTTTACTTTAAAATTTTTGTTTTTATACAGTCAACAAATCAATTTAATGTTTGTTTTTCAAAGAGATTGTAGACAAACATTTGATGTGAGATTTACTATTCTTGATTGAACTGTTACAACATCGTCTATGTACTATGTTACTACCAGAAATTATCAGGCAAAATAACATATTAAAACACATATTGCAATTATAAATGTATTAATTGTATGTTTCTGTGATTCATTTTATGATTTTGAGTAAATTTTCAATCTTGTCTCAGATTTATAGTTCTTCATTTAAATCTGCCAGTGTTTCTCAACTTCAATCGGACCTTTCAGTCTTGTTCAATTTTTAACCTTGGCTCATGCATAAATAGTATGCCGAAATTGCATTTTGCAAAAATATTTGACATTATACCAAAAGGCTGAACTTCGTTATTCGCAACATCATTTTTAAGTAGGAAACAGTTTTGAATTGCAATTTTATCGTTAAATTTCGGCATTACATCAAAAGACTTACAATCTCTATATTGCTTCATGGAATTCATCGGGAAATCGAGACATTCTTATTTTCATATTTTCTCTGCACATTTTAAACTTGTTTTTTTTCTGTGTGTTTCCTGCCAGTCTGATCTATTATACAATGTATTGTTTATAATGGTAAAACATCCTGCTGTATTGTGGTGCTTAATATTTGTTCTCATATTCCAAAGAAAACCTATTTAAAATTTTTGTAAGTTCATTTTAATTTTTCATTACTTCATATTAGTGTGATATTCTCCATTGTCACTCTAATATTTTTATTGTTAAAAGTTTGTCTCTTGACCATTAAAATTTTTCCCTCAATAAATAAATTTATCAAAACTTGTATTGTACTGTATTTTGATGTCAAATAGTGCATAAAATGTACACACCCATACCACAACAGATGTTCTTTTACATACAAAACTATTGAATTGCAATATCAATGATGTTGAAGCCTAACAGGCTATTATGTAGTTATCAGTCTAACAAGATCAGATGGTATTTTGGTGTAACAGCACTCTTACTGCATAAAGTAAGACTTTTATATTTTGATAGTACATTAGATTTAAACACAGTTCCCACTAGTTTGGGTGTAATGAAGTATTTTTATTAAAAGACCAAGATCTCGATAATAAAAGAATTTAAATGTCAATTTTATTAATTGCTCTGTCAAAAACATCACAGTATTTAATCATATTCACTCTAACAAGTGCCTCAATAAAGTCTGCATATTTTTCAATTATCTGAGTATCACCTAAATTTAAATACATCCCTGTCACATGCAATATTCCTGAATTTTTATTTTGATTTAATTCCATAACAGAATTATGTCACCTTGACCTATATTTTCCACATCAATGAATTTGGCTAAATTTTCACTCTAGGTCCACATATCAAACAAAATTAGGATAAAGAAATGTAGTTTTGATGTAGAATTGTTGCATATAGTCTATAGATGTGCAATAAGCTTTTGAAATTTTATTCCGGTTCCAACTTTGGTAAATTTCCTGAAAATGTCCAAGACTAACAATTTTTGAAATGTTTGCATACAATCAAATATTCTAGCCATTTTTTTCATGAGACATAATTCTGAAAACTAAGAATAAAAAAAATCATGGTTCTAACTTTGGTAAATTTCCTGAAGCTCTCAAAGACCAGCAATTTTTATACGCCCGTCTAATGACGGACGTATTATGGTATACCGATGTCCGATTGTCCGTCCATCCGTCTGTCCGTCTGTTTCATATGTCGCGCTCTAACTTGACAACCCTTTGGCCAATTCACTTGAAACTTTGTAGAGGTATTGGATATGATGGCCTCACAAACTGTATACTTTTTCGTGAAATTTTCATTTTTCTTGCAAGAGTTATGGGACTTTATTCGTCAATTTTAAGGCAATTTTTTACATGTCATGCTCTAACTTGACAACCCTTTGGCCAATTCACTTCAAACTTTGTAGAGGTATTGGATGTAATGACCTCACGATCTGTATACTTTTTCGTGAAATTTCGATTTTTCTTGCAAGAGTTATGGGACTTTGTTTTCAATTTTAAGGCAATTTTTTACATGTTGCACTCTAAATGATAAGTACTTTAATCAGCTCACTTTAAACTTTGCATATAAATTTCTTAAAGAGAAATCAAGCTTAATTGGGCAGTTACAGGTGCTTCTGAATTGAGAACCCCTTACCTAAATCACTTAAAGTTTTGGAGGGTGACGACGGGCGTATCATGCGACTTGGCGCAGCTGTTTATTTAGAATTCTTGTTAGCAAACATGTTTTTTTGATGTATTTTAGTCAAAACAAATATTTTCAATGGTAAGATTTCAAAAATTTGATTCCAATTTCGGTAAATTTCCTGAAACTCTTAAAGACAAGCAATTTTGGGAATCCTTATTAGCAACCATGCTTTGTTGTAATGTGCATAGATGCACTAGAATATTTTAATTGAATGACTCTTTTGAAAAAAAAAAAATTGGTGCCATAATTTTAAATCTTTTTCAATTCATTGTGTTATCACATATAAATTTTCTATCCCTTCCATTTTTTTTTCATTTGCCCAATGAATATGCAAATAACTTGACAACTCATTTCCTTTTTTAATGCAGATTTTCTGC
Source organism: Modiolus philippinarum (assembly GCA_002080025.1). Taxonomy (NCBI): domain Eukaryota; kingdom Metazoa; phylum Mollusca; class Bivalvia; order Mytilida; family Modiolidae; genus Modiolus; species Modiolus philippinarum. Next base: position 32,939 of record MJUU01004026.1, on the reverse strand, counting down.
ACAAATGTTATCGATTAGATAGATATATCCACTTTTTACTGGGTATATATATTAACATTTAAGTTACACTGTATTTTTTTGTTACAGTAGTAAAACAAATGAATATTTTTACACTAAATAAATTAAGTTGAAAAAAAAAATTATATTGAAATGAAAAAATATGAAATTAAGGGATTATGAAACACTTTGGATGTTAAAACTATGATTCAAATTCTTACAAAAATGTAAAAATGAACCATTTTCAACAAAAAAAATTAAATTCCCTATTTTATAAATTAAATTTCCTGCAATTTCAGTGTTCTTTTGTTCTATTCAGTATAATAAACAGAAAAGTACTTTGACTTGGACAGAGGACCAATTAATACAGGAGTTTGGAAATTAACTGAAAATCCAAAAACTGACAAAATTTCTGTGTACATTTGTGTATTACTATTACAGCTTAACACAAGGTTTTATATACGAATAACAGTTCAGTTATGTATTATGGGCTGTATTTAATACACAAGCTTTATATACAAATGACGGAGTTTTAGTCAATGGGCTGTATTTTATTGCTTGCCATGTAAGTATTTGTATATATAAACCAATCCTATCACACATGTATACTCTGTACATATTGTAAACTAAATTATCTATTGTCATTAAATGTCAAATAAACCATTCTGAACATTTATCTTGTTTTATCCAACAACTGCCAACTGCCTTGTCCTGACCCCTGTACATAATGTAAACTAAATTATCTATTGTCTTTTAATGTCAAATAAACAAATCTGAACGTTCTTTTTGTTTTATCCAACAGTTACCATTGTCAGGAAAATATAAATCAGACCAATGATAGAACGCAGGAAAAGTTTTGATTCAAGAAATTAGGTGAAAATGTATTAGAATTATTGCAAAAAATAAATTTATAATTATTTGCAGAAAACAGTAAAATCTTTAAAAAGTGGGATCTTTTGTCTTTGAGTTTATGATCTTCCAAATGTTTAGATTTCATCTGCACTGTAGAGACAAAGTTGTCGAAATGTGCATATGCGGAAACTAAATTCACAGTAACTTTGGTATTTATATGGAGATGTGCATGAAGGAATATGATTATTGTTTGAAACCAGGAAGGGGAGATAATTCGACTGACTTTTCGTTGATTCCCTATGTATGGATTACCTCATAAGCACAACTCCTCTTAAACCACTTGAAGAATTTCGATGAAACTTTACACAAAGGATGGACACTATATGTAGATGTGCATGAAGGAATATGATTATTGTTTGAAACCAGGAAGGGGAGATAATTTGACTTTGACTTTTGTTGATTTCTCCTGCAATTATTTTTTTTTCCAAGAAAAAAATGTAAGCATAGATATTGTAGAGTCAAACTGTTTGAGAGACACACTTTTTTCATTGTAATCCTCTTAAAAAGTTGTTTTCAAAGTGTTGTAATGAAATTTCTCTAATGCTTATGATTTTTGTGTAAAATGTCAAATAGGCTAAAAAAAAAGGTGAATTTCATATTTGTCTGATATAGACAGAGTATTTTCATTGGAATCCTTGTGAAAAGTTCTTTCTTGAAGATATCATTGTGTCCATACTTGTATTGTGTCCATACTTGTATTGGTCCACAATTGTACTGTGTCCACACCTGTACTGTGTCCACACCAACTTAAATTTGCACTTACCATATCGATCCAGGGTTCAATGAGCAGGGGGTATATTTGGCTGCCATTGGCCGACAGCTCTTGTTAGTTATTTGTCTTATAAGCTTATGAAATGTTTTCTTGTTTTCCATCATGCTTTTAATGAACCACAATCACTTCTTTTGCTTCAGTAGTCATGAGCCTGCTGGTATTTTACTTTTTAGTTCGCCTCAACAAAGTTGAGAGGGACTATTGGAGTACCCCCGGCGTCCTCGTCCGCGTCTACGTCCGCATTTGGGCATATATCTCTGCAACTATGCATGGTAGGGTCATCAAACTTTGTATGCAGGTGCATCTTGGGCTATCTCACAGCCTCCAAGAAA
>MJUU01004026.1:324-11991 GCA_002080025.1 Modiolus philippinarum | reverse complement strand
GGCGGGGGACATAGCTACGTGTAGCAGTCTTGTCCATTTTGAAGCGACCTTAGAGAAGGGGGATTTCTCCCCTCCATTGCTGTCTGTGTCTATGACGTCACAATACACAATCTGATGTTTTCAAACAGATTCAATTTCAAAATTCAAATCGAAAGCAAAGAAATACACATTTACATGTCTGAATGGGATGATTTACATTGTAGTTTAAAACTGTTCTTAACCTTTATTTCCTTCATAAACCAAGAAGAAAAAAATTTTAAACATTATTTTGTTTTTCATCCTGTTTTCCCACATTCCGATACCATTTGTGCATGTGCGAAATATATGGTTATCGAGTATTATGCTGGTTGATGATTAAATAGAGCCATGTTAGAATAATGCTTCAACAACTTTACCCTCTTAAAAAAATATCTTGTTATGTCTATGCATAATTTTATTAATTTACATAAACAATATCTTAATGCAGGGTTTATTCTAGGATTTTGAAAGCTTTAGTCACTTTTGCAGAGCGCGACAGTCATTCTTCAAAGCTCTATGTTGTAAAGATAAAGACTAAAATAGTACAAAAGATATATATGTATATTATAGGAACATTTCAGATCATGTAACTTTTGAGATCTTTGAGCTCCTTCTAATAATTAGTTTTTATTTGAACATCAACTTTTGATATTGAAATTAATTGGGAATATAAATCCAACTGTAGTAATTTTTTAAAGGTGAAAACAAATACAAGTATCCCCTCCCCTTTTCCTTGATGCTCATGTCATATGCTGTGTATCATAGCAACGTATGATTACAGTCTTCTGCTTTGGTGTTGAGCTTATGCAAGCAATTCTTTGTAAAAAAAATTTCATGTTTATCATCTGAGGTTATGTTTTACTTCAAATTCAGTTTGAATTCTCTTCAATGGCAAAATGCAAGTTGAGAGGAAATCACAAAGAAGTTGTAATTTTGAACAAAGTCGGAAACGACTATGTACTAGTATTTCAATCAAAATAAAATTGGAAAGGCTGCATAAAGCAACGGAATTTGTTGGAAATTAATTTAATTTAAATTGGGACTAAGCCAAACTTTGGTCTCATATATATTGGGAGTAATTTATTTGTACCTTGTATGCCGTTTATATATGTTCCAGACCATACGTGTATTTGGACCGTACAGGTACGGTCCGGACCGTATGCATATACTCATATGGTCCGACTGTACGCGTATGGTTGGACTATATGCGTACGGTCGGACCATATGAGTATACGTGTACGGTCTGCTACGAACTGGACCATACGCGTATATTTAGACCGTATGAGTACAAAGAAATAGACAGATACTACATTCGTTATTCAAACAAAGCAGAAAATTGCGGCAAAACTGATAGTATTAACTACCACTGAAAACCATATAAATTATAGGTCTTGATAAAAATAATAAATTACTAATATAACTGAAATGAAATTAAAGAAGCAGTGAAATAAAAAAAATAGTTTCACATTTTCATACACACTTTAAAGGTAATTTTTACATTTTGAAGTTTTGTTCATGGACAGGGGGTATTCCTTTATAGAACATTGTTTAATTTTGCTGTTATATTTATCCAGCCGTCCCTTTACGAGATTTTGGGATTTGCACCCTTTTTGGGGTAATTGGGAAAAAAGTTTTTGTTCATTATAGGTGGTATTCAATGATATTTTTTCTCAGGATTTTCAGACAAGAAGATAATAAATTTTATCTCAACTAACATTTTATTTAATTTTTACGAAACACTGTTATTTTTTATTATTTTATCTCAAATAACGTTCAATTAATAAGTCAATTTTATAAAGGCATTTCTAAAGCATACTTACAGTAAAGTAAATTCTTATTTTTCTTTAAAATAACGATTTTTAGGAAATCTTATTGGTTTCTTAACATTAGAGGTTATCTCATTTAATTATATTGTATACGGTATATTAATTTATTGATATAATATCCAAGAACACGCAAAACATTGAAATAGCCAGACCATATGGGTATTTTGACAAATACTCGTATGGTCCGGATCATACGCGTACGGTCCAAATACGCGTATGGTCTGGAACATATGCACCTGTACAATCGGAATGTTGTGGATAGAAACAAAAGTACCGCAAAATACCTATACTGTTGAAATCAAAACTTTAACTTTAAATGATAACTTGAAATATTATAATTTCATGGCTTCCTGGCAATTAAATTATATCTAATGATTGTACCTGATTGGTGATTTGACAACTACATGTACTGTATGGTTAATTACCTGTTTAATTATTGGATTAGCAATTTTTCTGTAACAACATCACCTTTGTAATTAATTAATTGGCTTGGGATTGTAAACTTGTCATAAATATGTCACTGAATATAATATCTTAATATTTAAAGGAGAAGAGGTTTACAATGAAAAATTTTAAGTGACGAAAGTGGTTCAGAAAAGTTTCGTCATTTTGAAAACTGTTTCGTAAAATACGAAAGTGACGAGCGCTAGAAAAATCACTGCTTAATGGATGACTCTCAATGAGAAAAGTGTTGTTTCAAATGTATGCTGTATCATTTAGGTTCTTTCTTGAAATTACCCACTTAAAATAGTTTCTATGCTTGCATATTTGAACTCATTTTCAATGACCTCACAAAATGTATGTAAACAATTTTCGATGTTCTCTAATATACCATGTATAAACTTCTATTCATTTTTTTAATAAAATGTTAATTTTCTACAACAGACCTTTTTCTTCAATTTCTTCCACCACACTCCACAGTGATTGTCTTTTATTTATCCGTGTTTGACAATAAAACAAAACTTGTTAAATATTACTAGTTTCAAAGTGACGGTTGGTCACCTGCTTGTTAATTGATAATAATTGTTAATGATTTCTTAAATATCATATGTACTTTATCATTTATCCTTTATATCTGAGACCCTTTTATAATCTTACTTTAATCTGTAAAAGAAAATAGAGTCACCTTGACCTTCCAGTGCCTCAGCTATCACAAATTTTACACTATTTTTTGGAGCCTGTGAGTAGAGACCAGTTTCTGCACATTTCCAATATTCAAAAGCCTTTAACCTTATGCCAACATCTTCATTGTCTATTACAAATCCATCATCTTTGTCTTCATCACTGAAAAATAGCAATAAATCATGTTATTTATAGATACTGCACTGTAAGTTGACATTCAAAATATAAACAAGTGTAACCAGAGAGCATGATTCCCCTTACAAGTATATCTACAATGTATGGTCATATCTATGTGTTAAACCTAGGACCTCTCAGTTATGAGCCAGGTTTAACATTCTTTAACCCAGTCAGTTACTTGCTTTTAAAATCTACATGCTAATATACAGTTATGCTGTCTCAGCTGTCACACAACTTATTTTGAAGGACATGGATCTGTGGTTACTTCTTAGTCTGTAGGTTCAAAACATTTCAGTGATTTATTTGTTTTTTTCTGAATGTTACACATTCTGAAACTTACATTTTTTGGGAACATATCTATTAATCGTAGAATTTCAGAATTTTTATTTAATGTGAATAGCTTTATCAATTAACCAAATTTCATGACTACATGTATGTTGATATTGAATTAGCTGGTGTATGACTCTAGAAGAATCAATGTTGTAACATACAAGACAAAAAAACAAACTTCCCCTCATCTGTTAAATGCAGATAAAGATTAAAATTTCAACCGACCAGATTTTTCTACATCCTCTTACCTGGGACTAATATAACAGGGATTTGTAACTATTTAACAAACTAGTTTGATCGAATAAAAAGCAGTGTACAGGCTACAATTTTCGGCTGTAACTTTTGATTTTCTCAACATAAAATTATTCTGAAAATTTTGAGGAAAAGCTGATTTATCGTATATTTACAACATTAAATTTTCATTTACACAACAATGAAATCCTAATCAAAAATGGTTAATCAATGCACCAGGAGTTGTTTTCTTGTATAAAGAGGTTTTAAAATTATCAAGAAACCGTACAATAAACAAATGACAGTTATCGATGATTAATGAGCGTCAGAACAATGAAAATCAAGAAAACTGGCTAACTTGAACTCGTTAGTTTACATGTCAACTTGCATCCTACTATTATGAAATTTTATCAGGATAAAGCTCTTTGTATTTACTTTATAGCCATATATAATTTATGTAGAGAAAATTTTTAACAGAGATGATAAATTTTGACTGATATGACCACGTTCATGCAATTTATAGAAATAAATTTTAGAGTTCAAACACTAAACTTTTCCCTGTGTATTTTACATCTAAATTTTCAACTAAATTTCAAGAAAAATATTTCATGATTCGCATCGAAGTTTCATCTTTTCAATCATATAAATTTTGTAGCATTGAAAATTTTTGGGAAAATAGAAAGTGCACTGAAAAAAACGTCATGAAGTGTAAAATTGCACAGTATTTTTCTAAAAAAGTTGATATTATCAAAGTTTAAGAGCAAAATTTGTGTACTTTGGAAAAAATTTATTTTACAAAAAATATACTATGATCTGCAGCAATCTTTTTTCTATAAAATGATGAATTTTGTGTTCAAATCAGTACAAAAATGTAGCTTTAAAGTGTACTAAAAGTGTCCTATGATTCAACAGAGAAATGCTCAAAAGTATTCGATTTACAGGTAAATCTGCCGTGACACTGAAATTTTAAGAAATGCGAATGTTTCAAATCCCTGTTATATTAGTCCCAGCTCTTACATGTCTTATAAAATGTATTGTTTTTTTAAATCTTAGGAAAAAGAAGGGAAACGGGGAATGTGTCAAAGAGACAACGACCCAAAGGGGAGTAATAACAACTCAAAGCCACCATAAGATCTTCAATGAACGGTGAGGAAATAAAACCCCACACTCAACGGCAGGTCGGAGTTGGCCCCTAAATAAAGAGTAATCAAGTTCAGCGAAATAAACATCATCCTAGACTCCCATAGACATAAAGTGAACTAACTAGAAAACAGACAAGACAAACAAAGGCTTAATAAATTTCTTGACTTAGGACAGGCGCAAACCTGCTGCGGCGGGGTTAAACTAGTTATATTGGATCCAAACCTTCCCCCTATAGCCAATGTGATAAATCAAAAAAACAATCGTAACAACAGTAAAATTCAGTTGGCAACAGGACTGAGTCAATTGTGAAAAATGTACTGAAAGAACTAAATATACGGACATAAACATGAAATCACAAGAGACTAATAGGATCTTGCATAAGGTCAGATTAAAGATCGGGCTATCTTTCACAAGTGTAAGAGATTTCGTCTTTTCTCGAGTGGAGCGTAGCGGAACGAGAGTAAAAGACGTAGAATTTCTTACAGGAGTGAAAGATATCCCGATCTTTCATTTTGACCGAATGCAAGTTCCTATTTCTTCCGTAAAACACGGATAGAAATGTCTAGATACTTAGACCGTGTGAACAATGTTGTCGCCATTTGAGTGTTCCTAACATTATGACGTCAGGTGTTTTATGACGTTTAGTCATAGTTACGATTGTTGTATCACAAAAATCAACACGTCTGGTTGGTCATTTACCGGTGTGAGATGAGGTCGCGTGCATCGATCTCACATGGGTCATCTCCCACTGTAAACCACCATTTACGGAAGAATACTAGCAGTTAACTGACATGCCAGCTCCAGACCCATTACCAACTGACAAATGAATGATTTATTTACCTATTGATATAAAATCTGTTCATTCCCAAGTTATTTTCATACCACTGTAATACTGATGATGAAGTACCTTTGGTGCAAGCAAATGTTACATGATCAATATGTGTAATTAAAGGTGTTTCACTATGACATTGAGGATTGTCAGCCATTCCATCACTGTCAAAACCTGGTAAGAACCGTCCAGTATATTTACTGTCGTCAATGATGGTATGAATTACGTTTCCAATACAAGATTTGATTACTGCTAATTCCACTGAACCAAATTTGTCAGACAGTGTGTTTGGTGGTTTTAAAATCGCCCCACCTGCGGTGCACACCCTCTGGACGCAACCCTCAACATCTTTGACCTTCAATGCAACATTATGAACTGTGTTTACTGTTGATTTGGAATTGTTTGAAAAGTCACAACACTTTTCATTTTGTTGCAGTGGAGAATCTAAAACTGTGACATATGGGTCGTCAAAGTGACCGACAGTCGTTACATCATTTGGTTGTGTAACTAAAAATCTTGCTTTGTCCGACTGAAATACCCATTGATTGTGAAATTTGGAGATGCGTTTTGCAATAAGTTTAAATCTGTATTTCAATGTTAAGTCTCTAATTAACTGATCTCCATTTTTCACGTAAAATTCAGCATGATGTAGACTGACATCATCCATGCCGGTTTGTTGATGAAATTCGGCTGCTACCGGAAACCACTCTTTTGCGTTGAAGATAATTCTGAGTCATTGCAGTGCTTTCACGATAGAAGAAATTTTGATCGGCATCATTGAGAAGCATTTGTTTGGGAACGTTGCAGGTGCTTGTTTTGGTCCCGGCTTAACTGTTTAGTAAGTTCAGATACTTGATGAGTTCCTGCGAGGACAGCAATTGAATGATGACAGGCATTTTCCCTGTTACAAATACAACAGAAATGATAAATTTAAATACAATAGATTTGGGGAAAAATTGTAATCTAATATGAGGAAGGTGCTACATTTTTACCTTAAAAGCGAGCGAAGAAGTTACGCCCACAAAAAAAAATCGGTACCTCCCTCTAAGGAGGGGACTGATATTTTCATAAAAAATTGGGACTATATATAAAAAAAGTATCTCTCAGTTGAAAGATAACAGCAAACAAATACCGAAGGTTATAATCCCTTTTGGGATTTGAAGCCAGAGATGTTTTTTTGATATTGCCTGCCTCCGAATTTCTTATCAACCATGTATAATTCTAATCGGGAAATTTTTATCAAGTACCCCCACCTCGTTCCGGATAAAATAACATTTGAGGTTGGAAACGTACAATATCAGCGATTGTGGAATCAAAGGAGGACATATTTTCCTTCAAGAATCCGTAAAAATATTGAATTGGACTTGCCTGGTATGGAAGTTACAGCTCCTTCTTTCCGATTGTCGCTTCGAGATGCCTTCGATTACGCCATTTTGTTGTTCAGACTTGCGGTCACGTGATCGATATTTTTAGACAGGCGCGCGCTATAGTCTTTTTCGTGGTAAATTTTTCTCTTCTCTGCAATGCACAGAGAGCCAAAAATTTACCACGAAAAAGTCTATAGCACGTTCTGTTGATCATGATCACGTGATCAAACCTTCAAAACAACAAAATGGCGTAAACGAAGGCATATCGAAGCGACAATCGGAAAGAAGGAGCTGTAACTTCCATACCAGGCAAGTCCAATTCAATATTTTTACAGATTCTTGAAGGAAAATATGTCCTCCTTTGATTCCACAATCGCTGATATTGTATGTTTCCAACCTCAAACGTTATTTTATCCAGAACGAGGTGGGGGTACTTGATAAAAAATTTCCTGCATAGAATTATACATGGTTGATAAGGGATTTGGAGGCAGGCAATATCAAAAAAACATCTCTGGCTTCGAATCCCAAAAGGGATTATGGGTGCAGTTTCCCGCCATTTTGATCATTTCTATCTCAAAACATGAGATTGATCATGAATCTATCAAATTTTTGGCCTGAATTATTTCTTTTTAGCTCACCTGGCTATGCCAGGGTGAGCTATTGCCATCACTTGGCGTCCGTTGTCAATCCGTCCATCCGTCATTGGCTCACTTTCAAAAATCTTCTCCTCTGAAACCACAGGGTCAAATGGAACCAAACTTTAACTGAATCATCACTAGGGTATTTAGTTTCAAATTTATTATTTTGTATGTCTTAGGTCAAACAACATGGCTGCCGTTACTAAAAATAGAACATAGGGGTAAATTACAGTTTTTGGCAAATAACTCAAAAACCGTTACAGATATCAAAAATCTGACTGGAGTAAAAATGATCAGTATGAGAAGATCTACACATGCTGAAATTTTGAAGAAAATCTGATGGCCCATCTAAGAGTTATTGCCCTTTTTCTGTAAAATTTTCAAAATTTTGATGTTTTTTATTCTTTATTAAAAAAACTATAACAGACAGAGGTTAGGTTTAAATTGCAAAAATGTTGAGCATGTTAAGATCTACCCACATGGAAAGATTGAAGAAAATCCAAGTACCTATATATGAGCTGTGGCCCTTTATTGGTCAAATTTTTCTTGATTTTTTACTTTTTGTCCTATATTTCAAAAACGCTTTGAGATAGAGGTCAAGTTTAAATTGCAAAAATGTTCAGCATGTTAAGGACTATATTTTATTGAACATGTTCAAGTTTTCCGACCTCTTCCAAGATGGCCGCCAGCGGGGAACTTAGTTTACTATTTGACCTAATGGGAAAATTCATACAAAGAACTTCTTCTTGAGAACCACCAAATGGATTTGAATCAAACTTGGCATGAATGATGCTGATGAGATGCTGACCAAGTGTTGTTACTTTGGTGCCGATCCCGGCGTCATCCAACATGGTCGCCAGCGGGGATCTTAATTTCAACATTGGACCATATCGGAAAATGCATATAAAAAACTTCTTCTTGAGAACAAATGAATGGATTTGAACCAAACGTGGCATGAATGATGCTTATGAGGTGCTGACCAAGTTTTACTACTTTGGTGCCGATCCGTCATCCAACATGGCTGCCAGCTGGGAACTAAATTTTAACATTGGACCCAATAGTAAAATGCATACAAAGAACTTCTTTTTGAGAACCACTGAATTGCTTTAACCCATACTTGGCATTGATAATGCTTATGAGATGCTGGCTAAGTATTTTTACTTAGGTGGCGATCCGTCATCGTATATGACCCACAGCATTGGACCCTATGTGAAATGCGCACAAAGATCTTCTAGAGAACTGCTGAATGGATTTAAATCAAACATGNACTTTTACTCTTTTTGTTTTGCTGAAGATTTAATTCAATTGATAAAAGAGAGCGTAGCAAAAAGTTTCATTACTTTTATTTGTTTAATTGTTTTTTGCCTTACATAAATAATTTTCAGTGAAATATTAAAATATGCTTCATTTTATGTTGATATAAAAATTCAACGTCAAATAAACTTTACGGATTTCAGTTAAAATATGTATAAAATAAAATATTTTATTTATTTATGAAAACATGTATTATCTCCATATTCATACCTGTAAATTATTCAATATCGATATTTTGTTAATTGGCATTGGTTCCACCTGATTGCGCACATTACACAATAAAGTGGCACGTGCGTACAAAAAAAAAATAAATAAAAAATCAAATAACTCAGGATTTAATAAAGAAACCTTGTGTTTTAAAACATAAGCTTTCATATGCCACCTCATTTGTGCAAATAGGACTTCTCTTTCAAGTCCTTAGTGCACCTTTAATGGTTCTTAGTGCACTGTTACAACCACTTTTGTAATCCCAACCACTTTTGTAATCCCTTGATTACAAATGTGGTTTTGGGTTACAAAATTGGTTGGACTAAATGTCTTATCAACCACTTTTGTAATCCCTAACCACTTTTGTAATCCATCTTTCTTAAGATTTTTTTTAAACATAATTTAGTTTCAAACGTACGGGTTTTACTGCAAAATATCACTTTAAGGAAAGATCAACATTTTTTTGATGAGTTGAATGAGGGATTACAAAAGTGGTTGAGATTTCAAAAGTGGTTGACTAAGAATTTTTATCAACCACTTTTGTAATACCTAACCTCTTTTGTAATCCCTTATCACTCTTGTAATCCTACGATTTTAGATGTTTTTAAGAATTTTTTAAATCAAAGAGAACCACTGTCACTTTGAGTAAAAACCACGATTTTTTTTATGAAACTCTTTGAATTGAATGAGGGATTACAAAAGTGGTTGACTAAGAATTTTTATCAACCACTTTTGTATTCCCTAACCACTTTCGTAATCCCTTACCACTTTGGTAATCCTACGATTTTTGGATCTGTTTTACAATTTTTGAAATCAAAGAGAACCACTTGTCACTTTCAGTATAAATCAAGATTTTTTTATGAAACTTTTTGAGTTGAATGAGGGAGTACAAAAGTGTTGAGATTTCAAAAGTGGTTGACTAAGAAATTTTATCAACCACTTTTGTAATCCTTAACCACTTTTGTAATCCCTAACCACTTTTGTAATCCTACGATTTTAGATGTTTTTAATAATTTTTTAAATCAAAGAGAACCACTGTCACTTTGAGTAAAAACCACGATTTTTTTTATGAAACTCTTTGAATTAAATGAGGGATTACAAAAGTGGTTGACTAAGAATTTTTATCAACCACTTTTGTAATCCCTAACCACTTTTGTAATCCCTTACCACTTTTGTAATCCTACGATTTTAGATCTGTTTTACAATTTTTGAAATCAAAAAGAACCACTTGTCACTTTGAGTAAAAGTTAAGATTTTTTTTATGTAACTCTTTGAGTTGAATGAGGGATTACAAAAGTGGTTGAGATTTCAAAAGTGGTTGACTAAGAATTTTTATCAACCACTTTTGTAATCCCTAACCACTTTTGTAATCCCCAACCACTTTTGTCATCCTACTATTTTAGATGTTTATTAAGAATTTTTGAAATCAAAGAGAACCACTGTCACTTTGAGTAAAAACCAAGATTTTTTTATGAAACTTTTTTAGTTGAATGAGGGATTGCAAAAGTATTGAAATTTCAAAAGTGGTTGACTAAGAAATTTTATCAACCGCTTTTGTAATCCCTAACCACTTTTGTAATCCCTAACCACTTTTGTAATCCCCTACCACTTTTGTAATCCTTAACATTTGTAATCCCTATGTTTCAAATGTTGTTTAGTAATTTTGAAATCCAGAACTACTATCACTTTAAGTAAAGATTGTCATTCTTTTTATGAAACTCTTCGAGTTGAATAAGGGATTACAAAAGTGGTTTAGATTTCAAAAGTGGTTGTTTGAGAAATTTTATTAACCACTTTTGTAATCCATAACCACTTTTGTAATCCGGCGATTTCAGATGTGGCTTAGTATTTTTGAAATCCAGAACAAATGTCACTTAAAGTAAAGATTTTTATGAAACTCTTTGATTTGAATGAGGGATTACAAAAGTTCCTGACAAATATTCATCAACATTTTTTGTAATCCCTTACCACTTTTGTAACCCCTCACAACTTTTTTACTCCCTTGATACCAAATATGAAGATTGATTCTGCCGCCAACCCTATTAAGGTGATTAGCACTTTTGAAACCCCATTGTATAGGGCCACCTTATATATCCAATATTAATTTTCAATGCAAATTGTGTCCGACACGCCATAAAAAATACTACCATAGATTTTTAAAGTGGTTAGGGATTTCAAAAGTGGTTAATTACTATCAACAACTTTTGTAATCCCAACCACATTCTAATTCGCCTCGACGAAGTTGAGGGGGACTATTGGAGTACCCCAAGTGTCTGCGTCCGCGTTGATATCCACGTCATCGTCCGCGTCCGCATTTAGGCTTATATCTAAGTAACTATGCAGGGTTAGGTCATCAAACTTTGCATGCAGGTGCATCTTGCGTTTACTCACAGCCTCCAAGAACATTAGGTCTCAGACCACAGCCTCCAAGAAAATTAGGTCTCTCTGACCTATATTTTCTGCTT
>MJUU01004023.1:0-14036 GCA_002080025.1 Modiolus philippinarum | reverse complement strand
ATACGTCATACGTCATGAATTTATGTGCTTTGTCTAGCAGGCGGTAGACAGTCCATAAAAACCTCATACGTCATGAATTTATGTGCTTTGTCTAGCAGGCGGTAGATAGTCCACATAAATTCGTGACGTATGAGGTTTATGTGCTTTGTCTAGCGGGCGGTAGACAGTCCACATTAATCCATGACATATATTCAATATTTAATAAATCCATAATGTATACGGTAACTTTGTCATACAACAATTGACAAAGCAGAAAAATAATAAAGATTTATTAAATCCCTGAAAAAACACGCACAAATTCCTCCACAAGTTAACTCCGAGAAAAGTTTAATCCAGCATGGCGTGATTCTTCCGGGTTGCTGTTTTTACATCCTGATTTATAAAATCACTATTCGTATTATAACTATCCATTATTATTATTTTTTCCTCTGCCTGAAATAACATACCGTAGAAAAATTAGTCTATTATACCGCTTAATAGTAAACACAAATACAAAAATATATGTCGTTGTTTATCTAACGATGTACATTGTGAGAATGAATGGAAAACTACCAACAGCTTGATCTTGACGTCGTATTGATTTTTGTCGCAGTTTCACTAAGGCGTATCGATTACCTGTTAGGAGATAAAATGTTAAGAAAACGTATTTGTCATTAAAAGTAATTTGTTTTAACACGTTAAGATTGAATTTCCCGATCAAAACAATGAAATATTTTCTTCTCTGGTAAGTTAAGATACGAAAAAGAATATTTAATTTTAGTAGTTAAATCAAGCGTATTTTTGGAGACCTGAAGTTCTGAAGATATAAGTTCTCTCTTCTTTTTACTCGGAAAATTATACACTACGTAGAAATTACAATTTAGACGACAGTCTTTGGGTATCCGAAAATAAGACTGACTTAAATAAATTACGCTCATTTTCTTATGCCTTCCGCCTATAAAGTATTTCACAATAGAAGATTGATCTTGTTGTGAACAAATATAATCGTCAAAAATTACGATTTTTTGTTTGTCACCGGCGCTGCCATCAGATACTTCATCCTCGCAGTCGATGTCTTCAACTTTATCATTAGATAGTTGTAATAAATCTTCCAGAGACACACCTAGTTTTTCCGCTATTTCCTCGAATCTTCGAATTAGTTCCTTGTAGTAATGTTGTTCTAAGTTCTTTGCGTAAAGAATAATTTTGTCGTAATACATTAAGGGTTTAAATAAAAGGTGCATTAGCAAATTTGTTTTACCAACCCCGGACGGGCCCACGACGAGTAAGCGGAAAAAAATCACTCGGCATTGTTCCTTGTATTGTTCTAAAATTATTCGTATTAGACTTTTCTGAAAAATATACGGGAATCGTTGTCATTTTTTATAACCCGAATATTTATTAGATAAAAAACCATGAGTGTATTTCAGGTAGGAGGGTGCATAACCGTTGTGGTAAGTAATAATATTTGACTTTTATCATAAAAATCAGGTAAAAAAATGCTTGCATATGATTTGACCAATCTAAAAAAAAATAAAAACAAAGGTATATGGTTTTTACGAAATACTTGATATTCAAGGGGAAATCGTATATTTATATTATCCTTTTAGCAATATATTCGTTATAGAGAGAGTAACTGGTCATGATCTATCAGACTTATTAGAAACATATAGGAATCAAAAGTGTAGAACCAGAGATACACGTCAGTGTTACGTATAACCCGTGTTATGTTTTACTTATGAGATGCTTAAACTGCAAGCAACGCAAAAAAATGTGAGTGAACAAAGAATCTAGCCCGTTTTACCCGTCTCAACTGTAGTGAATAACAAATCTTACATGTTTGTTTATTCTCGTTAGTCCCGTAGATAGTAGTAATTATGGGGGAAAATCTGCGGTTTTCAAAAAACGTTTTTTGAAAACTGCAGATTTTACCCCATAGTTAACTACTGTTGCTGTTGGCGGTGTTTTATTACAAGAAGGTAAAGGTGGTATAGACCATCCAATTTGTTATTTTTCAAAAATATTTAATAGACACCAGAGAAATTATTCCACAATTGAAAAAGAATGTTTGTCTCTGATTTTGGCTTTACAACATTTTGAAATCTATGTTACAGCTTCAATTCAGCCTATCATTGTATATACTGATCACAACCCTCTTAAATTTATTCAAAAAATGGAGGATAAAAATCAAAGACTTTTGAGGTGGAGTTTGACTTTACAAGGTTTTAATTTAGACATAAGACATATTAAAGGAAAAGATAATGTCATTGCAGACGCATTGTCAAGAGTTTGATCAATTTCATAACACCTCATTGTTTTTTTAAAATGTTTTTCATTTCATTCAAACATTTTCTTTTTGGGGGAGGTGTTATAGGTAATTAAATGTTGTAAATATTCTATAATGTATTTTATTCATTGTTTTTATTTTGTACGGCCTTAATATTATGTAATTTGTTTGGCCTAGTTATGTAAGTTGTTTACAATAAACAATGGTCAAGGTTATTACACCTTAGAACATGTGGAATATTCTAGAATTTAAATTAAGTTTTTAACACATAGATTTTTCTAGAGGTTTTCCTTACATAATAATTCTAGTCATGTGATTGTCCGTTGATTAGATTGTTCCAGTCGTATCTTGTGGCTAGAATTTTCTAGAAATAATAAATGTATATAAGTAGGGAAGCTGAAAAGGATTGAGTCAGTCAGTTTAATAAGTTTATAAGGATTATCACGCACATTTTTCGTATTGGAAATCGACATCAATTATTGTGAATCTATTATCAACTACTTAGTGTGGATTATAAGGAATATTCTATTGGACATTTATTGGTGGAATTAAGTGAACTATTCATTTAGATATTTACTTGGACTTCATTATTGTCAGATAAGTCATTTATTATTATGTTGTATACTTAATTTGTAAAATCATTATTTTTGTCTTATTAAAAGTTAATTTTGAGCCAATTTTGTTTTATTTTTGCTGACTTCAATTTACAATTATTTATTGGACGTTTCTGCCACATAACACACTTATTTTTTTTGGAATTCTACCTAGCAACCATACTTAAAATGTTTGTGTAGTTTAGGACAAACATTTTCATAAATTGGACTTCAAAAATATTTGATTCCAAATTTGGTAAAATTCCTGAACGTCTCTAAGACCACTTATTTTTTGGAATTCTACCTAGCAACCATACTTAAATTGTTTATTTAGTTTAGGAAAAACATTTTCATCAACTGGATTTCAAAATATTTATTCCAATCTTAGTAAATTTCCTGAAAGTCTCAAAGACCACTTATTGTTTTGGAATTCTACTTAGCAACAATATATCCTAGAATGCTTTTAGTAACAATAATGACTATCAATTGGTAGATTTAAAAAATAATGAAAAAAAATATGCCAAGGGTGTATCACAACTGTTTTCTGTGTCAAACAGGGAGTGCGGGGATAGCTGTCGTTTCCGACAGCATCTTTTTCTTTCTGTAATAGCCCTTGAAAAAACTTGGCCCCATACGAGAAAAGAAAGAGATCAGCTAAAAGTGGAGCGCAGTTACTTCCCATGGGAATCCCAACTGGAAAAGAGCAAATATGCTCTCTATGCATTTCAGTTATGGTGTACTTGTTATTGACATAATATCTCATATGGATATACTATCATACTTTCAAATTTTGACATTTTCTTTTTTTTTGTAATTTCCAAATGTTATTCTCACCAATCTGTTTATAGTGCCCACGTCTCTCGTTTTATTTTGCCAAGTTTTCTTGCATTGACTCGATGAGTGCCCTGTGGTTGTTTATATGTTGGAATTGTTTTTTATGAGTCTTTGTTGGGGAACGGATGACAGTAGTTGTAAGAACACTTTGCTAGTTCATTTTATGCTTGTTGACAACTTCGCATCCATGAACAAAAGAGAAGATACATGTATGTATCGTTGCTCGACATCTAGCAATGAATTCCGCTCCACTGGTTCTAGGGGCCGTCTTTAACTTACCATTAGGTATTTGAACAGCTCATTGTTGAAATCCTCAAGGTGACTACAAGATGAAGAACAAAAATAAAAGCGTTGTTCCATTGCTTTGTTTAATCATGTATTTGTAGAGACTTTGTCTCATTTGCATTTACTCCATATCTATAATTGTTAATTGATTTCATTAAAAAGTATACAAAAACTCTTAAATAATTAGCCAATTAAAGTGTCCTGTAATGTGTTTGATGAACTTGTTAAACATATTTTAACTTACAATTTTGAGGTGACTTAAGCTGACACTCAATACAGAACAATGTGGGAAAATATAGCTACTCTTAGTTTTATAGACAAAAGTCCTATTGAAAAATTATATTTAAAATTTTGTAAATACATACTTGGTACTTAGAAGAATTCTTCAAACGATCCTTTCAAGGGGACTTGAGACCGATACTACTGCAATTATGTAGTATAGTGAAAAATATCTGTTTTGTTATATTGGCCAATAAGGTCACGTTTAAATCACCGGCACTTAAACTGATGATGCATTTTTTTCATTGCTGTACAGGAAAAAGCTAATTGTTTCATTATTTGCTTGAAGTATTCCATATATTTGCACTTGCATACAGAATTTGCTAAAAATATCAATACAGCATTGCCATGCTCTATATGTATGTTCTAGATGTATGCTCTATTTTTAGCAGAGGTTAATACGTAAAGTCAACTCTTAAATTTATTGACAACTCTTGGAAATATACAAGATCATGTGACCACAACTGAACAAATGACAGGTGTTAAAAAATATAAGAAAAAAATTTGTTTCGAGACCCGTTTTTGATACAATCTGCAATCAATTTTGATTGAGATAAGTGAGCCAAACAGGGAGATTTTGTGCTATATGAAATATTACTAGGTTAAAAAAGATGACAAAAGATAATTATAGTTAATTATCAGTCAAGCAGGCATACTTCTAGTCAGTCTAGTCAAGGGACCGGTATCTATAAAATGACTGTAATATGATTTTTGGATTTTAGATTATTTTAGTGTGGATGTGAGTTATAACGGGTTACCTCAGACCAAAATTGACGAGGAGCCCCATAGTGCATTCTTTGTAAAATATTTTCATTTTCCCCTAATTTTCCCTAAAATATGCAAATTAGTTTGGGTATTTGACATTTGACTCCTATAGAGGGCACTGCAATCGTTATTGACGAGGTGCTAAGTGTGTCATTGACCTTTGGCCTTTGGCCTCGTCTTTAGTGCCTCGCCTTTGGCTTTGACTTCACTAGTCCATAGTGTTGTCACTTGTCTCGCCCTACCTCTATCTAAGGTACTTTCTTAGGTCTCGCCTTCTACTTCAGTTTTGTCTTCTACTTTGGTCTAGCCCTACTTCTGTCCATGGTACTTTCACTGGTCTCGTCTTTATCCTAACCTTTAACCTTGCACTTATTCTTGTACTAACCCTAACTTTTCTGTTGTTAGATCAGTAATGTTGTCTTTGTTCATGGCTTACCCTAAAACACCTTAACCTTTATTTTGACCTTGGTCATTGTGTTTTATATGTCATGTTCTCTAAGTCATACTTTAACCTTTTAATATATCCTTAGACATTATGTATTATATATTATTTATGTTGTGTTCTTTAAGTACTTATACACACTTCCTGATTTTGTTGTCTTTTGTTCATGACCAACTCTAACTATCTTTTTTTTAGTTACTTCTGCTTTTATCCAATGCTATTCTTAAACTTCTTTTTTTTCAACCCTGACCTTAGTTGCTATGACAACTTTTAATTTTTTATTTGTTTTTCTTATGTTTGTTTGTTTGTTTTTTTTTTGTTTGTTTTTTTTGTTTGTTTTGTTCTTTGGTTTTTTTTATGTTTGTTTGTTTATTTATTTGCATATTTATTTCTTCATTAATATTTGTTTATTTTTATTTATTCATTTTTTTTTTATTATTTTGGTTTTTGTTGTTTTCTTTTCTTTGTTAGATCTTCTACACATATCTCATTAGGCAGTGAAATAAACAAGATATTAACATATATACATTTTATTTTCTCCGTGAAATAGGCAAACACGGGTCGGAGAAGATCCACATGTTTCCTTTACAATTTAAAATCCATAAGGTAATGTACAGTAATCAGTCATGATGACTCTTTTGTCAAACACTAATCTGTAATCTTTTTTCTGATTGACGGTAATCAGCTTGAAATTGCCTCTAATGATTTTGAAGTCATCTTTCACAGTTTTTACAATGTCTTTTCTGTTGGTGATCATGTCCTTAATCGTGTCAAAATTGATGAGTTGGCTGTTTTTGAAGTCCAGTGTCAATCCCTTTACTTTATATACGGTTGTGACTTCATTTTGACATGTAACTTTATATCCATAATTTTTGGGTCCACCAGTTGCAAACTCGGATATTGGGTTTCCGGCTACTTTATCCGTTAAGTCTCCTAAATAATCTCCTAGTTCTGGTTTCCATTCCACAGGTTTGGAGCAAAACACGATGGAATCTGTGTCGGTTTATAAGGATCGCCTGTCCAACTTCTCCAAATAGCTGTACAATTTCAATCGAGCATGAACAGTAGTATATGCTGCAATGACCACGTTGGTTCGTCCAGTTTCCTCGGTGAAATCATCTTTGAATCGGTATCTAATACTAGCCATGGTTTCACCCATGAAACTAATACCCATGAGTTCGATTTTATCACTATTCAGGATATCCATGTATTTTGTCAATTCGGTGCAATATTCCATTTAAAGCATGTTGGATCTTGGTCCAAATTTTCCCCAGAAACTATTCAACATGAGTTTTGCCAAGGCTCTCAATCCGGGATTTTTCTGTATCTTCTCGTATGTGAGATGAAATCCTTCTTTCTCATAGTATTCTCTAATGTATCTCCATTTGTCGTCTTCAGTTAGGTACCAGTTGGGCCAACCACTGGCCTCTTGTTTCAATTGTACGAATTTGTTGATATATTCTGTAAAGAGTCCTCCCATTTTCTTGTTTGGATCATATTGTTCAATGTTTTCAAAATGCCATACTTCGTATATATGTTGAACGACATATCCTTTTTCCAATGCCTTCTTCATTTCATCACTAACCCAAGTCCCTGTCAATGCTCTTTCTTCATCTGTATGTTGACATGGTGTTTGTTGATTGGTTTCAGCACACGTTCTACATAACGTAAATAATAATTTGTTTTTGATTTTGGCTGGTAACACTGCATGGAATGTAAAGTCCTCTCGGTGGCAATACTTGGCATTTGATCAATCCTTCGTAGTGTTGAATATCAGTGAAGTTTTCGGTGATAATGTGAGGATGTCCCAAAGGTATTTTTCCAGTTTTGTTGATGTAAGTGTATAACGACGTCACATCGTAATAATTAATGCTTTCACCATTCGACGTATCTTTATACAGCGTAAAGGCTTCCGTTCTTCCACCATAAAAAGCATCTCTAGGTTCTAGAGGGTTCATGTATTTCAAGGAATCAATGAAGCGTTGTATGTACGGATCAATTTGTATGTCTTTATCGAACTCACATTCCCATTTTTCCACATACGTATACCTTTGCTGTTCAATATATCGTTTCTTTTCCAACGTGCGTTGATACAATTCTTCCATCGTCATATTATTGACTGGATTGACAGTAGCAGCACAATAGCAACGTAAACATCCATGCCAGAAGCATCAATGATATTCAAACACATGATTGTCATAAAACCCATCCACTTTATAGGGTCCAATTTGTTTCTCTCCACCATTACGAGCGTGTTTTATCTGTATATCATTGGCTGCAGAAATGCACTGTAACAACTTCATGGCTTTCAATGAATGTTTCTCATAAGGACGGTATCCATGTGCGGGAATTATACCTATGGTATCCGGTTTTAAGAACAATGTACGGAAAAAGAGGTTGCAGGCAGATGCAATAGTAATACAATCTTGAAAAGGGTCGATACCTCCTTGACTCTGTACAGTTGTCATCTCAATGAATAATTGACGGAACGTCAAACACGCTTGTCTCAGTGTATCCACATCCGAACGACAATAGCTCAGCAGTTCTTATTGACAATTAAACATGGAATCTCTATTCTCGTTGTACCATTTCAGGAACGCAGATCTGTCTCCGGGTTTCATTTTATCTGGTTGATAAAACTTTATATCGGGTAAATGATTCAAGATGGCAGCTTGATTCTCTTTGGTATTGAATAAGTGCGGAAAATATCCCTTTCGTAGTTCTGTCAGTCCAAACATTTTTGGTAGTTTGGATAAAGCTGTAGGTAAGAAATTAATGGAATCGATCACCCGAATGTTACAGGTTGGTATGGTGATGGCCATATTCTTAGTTCCATTAGGGATCACTTCCGGTACTATGCCATGACGAATCAGGTAATTCAGAATAGGATAGCTATCGTATCCTTTGAAATTATGACAGATAACAGTAACTCCTTTGTTTTGTCCAGAGAACAACCAGTTACAAAAGTCATCGGTTGTATTGGTTCCAGCAAACACGACTTCATTTTTTTCCACATTCCTCGCATGTACTGGTTTCATTCGGGTCCTTTGTAAATTAAACTGTTGAACTGATTCTGGCTCAAAACATAAATCTGATAATCTGGTATACTGGCTTGAAACTTTTTGATTTCTTCAATACCGCATTTTGTCAAAGGAACTCCGTCCTGGGCATGTAACTCAATAGCTAATTCCTCTTGAATACGCCGTCCTTGTCTAATACTTTTCCATTTAGGGTGACCCTCGATTCTCGCTTTAGCTGTTACGATAGCTCTGGCACAACAGAGATCGTTTTTGTTTTAAATCTGGATGATAGACTCTTTACTGTACACAAATCTTTTAATATCTACATAATCCGTTTTCTTTTTTCCGCTACCCGCTGGCATATCCACATAAGTGACTTCCATATCTACGTCTTCTGTTAATCGAAACTCTTCATTGGAACTTGTTCTATTTCGTTTAGTAATAGTTCACTAGTCATTTTATTTACTTTCAAAAATGGCATCGTAATCGGAAAGTCCAAATCTGGTGACTGTAGAATAATCTGCATCAGGTCTTCGGACTTGGTAAACATGGTAACTTCTTCAAGAATAGCTTTAAATAGTTGATGTAATATCCTGAAAACTTCTTCTATACTATTGGCGTCGATGTCTTTGAACCTGACTTGATACTGACTTGATACTGTGTAGATTTCGTTTGGAATCGTGGCATCAATTTCTATCCTTTAATCTTCAATTCATACATATCTTTTGGTGTTCTGGTTGGAGCTCCTCCTATCTGATGTTTTTCACGAGTGTAACGCTCTAATGCAGTTGATTTACAGAAGGTGGCACGACACTCCATACATTGAAATTTGGGTCTCTCATGGTTCTTTTTATGTTGCTGTAAATGGTCTTTTCTTGTAAAACGTTTCGGGCAAAGGTCACAAGCAAATTCCATATGATCTCTGTGTATACTGTAATGAATTAACAATTCCCTTCTGGTGTCAAATATTTGGTGACATCTATAGCAACGATTCGCCATCTTGTTTCTGTTTTATTGAACGTCAGGGTTACCTTGGCTTCTTACTTGTTAATTCTCAGGTCTGTAAAGACAAAAAGATATGATTTAGTTATAATATTTAGTTATGGAAATTAGTTATGAATATTATAATTAGTAATAAATATTATAATTAGTATATGAATAAGTGATTGGTAATTAAATTACTTACCATTTATTTGAGGTTTCTTTCGAATCACGCTTTGGTTCTTTAACTGGTTTTTCACAGATCTGTAAAGACAAAAGAACATCATTTAGTTTTAATATATAGTTATAACATTTAGTAATGAATATTAATTAGTTATGAATATGAATTAGTGATGGGTAATTACTTACCATTTATTTGAGGTCTCTTTACTTTAAAGAGAAATTGGTCCTTCTTATCACAATCTTGTTATTCATTGGTCTGCAAAGACAAAAGGACATGATTTAGTTATAACATTTAGTTATAAACATTATTATTAGTCATGAATATCAAAACTAGTATGAATAATAATTAGTGATGGGTAATTAATGCACTTACCATTTGGTCACTTAAGGTCTTTTTCGGATCACACTTTTGGACAGGTCAGCAGAATGGCAGTCTGGCGACCGAGGAAGCCGGTTGATCGCGTCTTTATATAGTCAAAGTCATTTGTATCGATGGCTGTGATTGGTCTGTTCATTCTGGAAGACGGTTTCTGATTGGTTGATTTTCATGCAATCTGATTGGTCAATGCATGGTAAATGGAAGCTTCTGATTGGTTGAATTTCCTGCAATTTGATAGGTCAACATTATGTACAGCTTCAATCCATTTTATGTTTCAAGATTGTTAGAAAAATACCAAAGGTAGTTAGAAGTGAAACATTAGTTTAAAGTATTTACTTAGTAACCATGGTGATGTCATGGTATTGTATTAGTAAAAGGCAGATTTCATGTTATTATGTTAGTAAAAATGGTGATTTCAGTGTATCTGGGTGGTGGTGGTGGTGGTGGTGGTGGTGGAGGGATAATAGGATATGTGGGTGGTGGTGGTGGTGATGAGAGTGTCCATTGATAGTTTAGCGGCGGCGGCGGTGTTGGTGGAATAATAGTCTATGGCGGCGGCGGCGGCAGCAGCAATAATACGTCATATATGACGAAGCAGCAGCAGCAGCAGGAGCTATTCTACCTGGTTATATGACGCAGCAACAGCAGCAGCAGACAGACCTAACCGCTTATCAACAGCAGCAGCAGCAGCAAAAACCCGTAAAAAGGCCGATAAAGACAACAAAAATTCGATAACTTCATCAAAAATACGATATGAAACATGAAATGTGAATACAATTACAACAAAATAATAAAAACTAAACGGTATTAATATAATCAAAAATGAAATGTAACATCAATTGTTTGTGACAAACGCAACAAAATACGAAAACGTCCAGGTAAAATGAAATCACGTAAAATCTCGCACTGAACGAGACTTTATAAAGTTAACAGATATCAACTTGACAGTGTCACCAATCGATTTAGAAGTATGAAGACACACTGATTTGATATATGACATGACTAAATTATCAATACCAACACATTATGATTCATTAAATTATCAATAGTTCGGATTAAGACCAATCTAGTGCCGAATTAAGGCCGACTGAGACCGAACTTTGATATCTAAGGACCGATAACTTCATAACAGTAGGTTCTACGACTTAACTATCTTGACTAATCGCTTAAGATGACTAAAGATACCCGAATTCATATATGGTATAACCCTATTACGAATAGTATTGATTAAGGCCGTAACAGTTTGCGTATTTTCGTGCTGTTGTAATGTCATATTAGGGTATATAGGGGTCGCTGAATCGATTGGTACAGGTTCCAAAGCCCTAACTCCGAGTGTCAACGAGAACCGGCCCTAAACGGCCCTATATCGGCCCTGACCCTTAGTATTACTACTATAGACATATCATATATGAATTCGATGTATCTTTATAGTTCTAAAGCGATTGGTCAAGGTAGTTAAGGGCTAGAACATACTGTTATGGAGATATCGGCCCTTAAAAATAAAAAATCGGCCCTATGTATGCCCTAGATCGGCCTTAATCAATACTATTCGTAGTAGGGTCATATCATATATGAAATCGGGTATCTTTAGTCATCTAAAGCGATTAGTCAAGATGGTTAAGTCATAGAACCTACTGATATGAACTTATCGGTCCTTAGAAATAAAAGTTCAGTCTCAGTCGGCCTTAATTCGGCCCTAGATTGGTCCAAATTCGAACTATTGATAATTTAGTCATGTCATATATCAAATCAGTGTGTCTTCATATTTCTAAATCGATTGGTGACACTGTCAAGTTGATATCTGTTACCTTTATGAAGTCTCGTTCAGTACGAGATTTTACGTGATTTCATTTTATCTGGACGTTTTCGACGTACAAGTTCGTATTTTGTTGCGTTTGTCACAAACAATTGATGTTACATTTCATTTTTGATTATATTAATACCGTTTAGTTTTTATTATTTTGTTGCAATTGTATTCACATTTCATGTTTCATATCGTATTTTCGATGAAGTTATCGAATTTTTGTCGTCTTTATCGGCCTTTTTACGGGTTTTTGCTGCTGCTGCTGTTTGTAAGCGGTTAGTTCTGTCTGCTGCTGCTGCTGCTGCGTCATATAACCAGGTAGAATGGCTGCTGCTGCTGCTGCTGTCGCCAGACTGCCATTCTGCTGACCTGTCCAAAAGTGTGATCCGAAAAAGACCTTAAGTGACCAAATGGTAAGTGCATTAATTACCCATCACTAATTATTATTCATACTAGTTTTAATATTCATGACTAATAATAATGTTTATAACTAAATGTTATAACTAAATCATGCTTTTTGTCTTTACAGACCAATGAATAACCAGATTGTGTTAAGAAGGACCAATTTCTCTTTAAAGTAAAGAGACCTCAAATAAATGGTAAGTAATTACCCATCACTAATTCATATTCATAACTAATTAATATTCATTACTAAATGTTATAACTAAATATTAAAACTAAATGATGTTCTTTTTGTCTTTACAGATCTGTGAAAAACCAGTTAAAGAACCAAAGCGTGATTCGAAAGAAACCTCAAATAGATGGTAAGTAATTTAATTACCAATCACTTATTCATATACTAATTATAATATTTATTACTATTATAATATTCATAACTAATTTCCATAACTAAATATTATAACTAAATCATATATTTTTGTCTTTACAGACCTATGAATTAACAAGTAAGAAGCAAAGATAACCCTGACGTTCAATAAAACAGAAACAAGATGGCGAATCGTTGCTATAGATGTCACCAAATATTTGACACCAGAAGGGAATTGTTAATTCATTACAGTAAACACAGAGATCATATGGAATTTGCTTGTGACCTTTGCCCGAAACGTTTTACAAGAAAAGACCATTTACAGCAACATAAAAAGAACCATGAGAAACCCAAATTTCAATGTATGGAGTGTCGTGCCACCTTCTGTAAATCAACTGCATTAGAGCTTCACGCTCGTGAAAAACATCAGATAGGAGGAGCTCCAACCAGAACACCAAAAGATATGTATGAATTGAAGATTAAAGGACAGAAATTAATGCCAGGATTCCAAACGAAATCTACACAGTATCAAGTCAGGTTCAAAGACATCGACGCCAATAGTATAGAAGAAGTTTTCAGGATATTACATCAACTATTTAAAGCTATTCTTGAAGAAGATACCATGTTTACCAAGTCCGAAGACCTGATGCAGATAATTCTGCAGTCGCCAGATTTGGACTTTACGATTACGATGCCATTTTTGAAAGTAAATAAAATGACCAGTGAACTTTTACTAAACGAAATAGAACGAGTTCTACAATCCAATGAAGAGTTTCGATTAACAGAAGACGAAGATATGGAAGTCACTCATGTGGATATACCAGCGGGTAGCGGAAAAAAGAAAACGGATTATGTAGATATTAAAAGATTTGTGTACAGAAAAGAGTCTATCATCCAGATTAAAAAAAATATGTTGTGCCAGAGCTAACAGCTAAAGCGAGAATCGAGGCTCACCCTAAGTGGAATAGTATTAGACAAGGACGGCGTATTCAAGAAGAATTAGCTACTGAGTTACATGCCCAGGACGGAGTTCCTTTGATAAAATGCGGTATTGAAGAAATCAAAAAGTTTCACGCCAGTATACCAGATTATCAGATTTATGTTTTGAGCCAGAATCAGTTCAACAGTTTAATTTACAAAGGACCCGAAGCAGAGAAAAAGATTTATCTGTATCATCATGGTGAACATTACGATGTGATTACCAGTATGCCAGCGTTTTTGTCACGCAGTTATTATTGTCATATCTGTGATAAAGGATATAACACCAAAGAAGAACATTCTTGTAATAACGTATGTCAATGTTGTCATAAAATTCATGACCAAACCGAAGATAATTGGATACCCTGTGATGACTGCGAACGATATTTTCGAGGTAGTGTATGATTTAAATGACATCAACAATCTACGTCATCCGGACAGTCAACATGTACCAGATACTA
>MJUU01004019.1:64034-116210 GCA_002080025.1 Modiolus philippinarum | reverse complement strand
AGAGCAGGACATGCTTACCCTTCCGGACCACCTGATGTCGCTCTCGGTTTTTAAGGGAGTTCACACTGTCAGTGCTTTAGTTTTTTGTGTTGTCTTGTTAAAGTTTAGTTTTGTCTTCGTCATTGATGTTTGTGGTACCGATTTGTCCTTGTCCATGTGTGAATACTAAAGTGATTACTAAAGCTTTTCAAAATTCAACCTTGGTACTGTTTGAGGGTTAGAGAAGTTACATGTACCATGGCTCTCAATTGGCTTTGTCTCAGGGTTAGAAAATGACAATAACCAACCAGTAATATAACAGATCTTTCAAAACATCTGCTTCACTGACAGTGTGACGGGTGCTGTGTACAGAGCAGGACATGCTTACCCTTCCGGGGCACCTGATGTCACTCTTGTTTATTGAGAGTTCACACTGTTAGTGCTTAAGTTTTTTGTGTTGTATATGTAACGTTCGTGTGTTTTGTGGGCATGTGGTGTCTTTGGTCTTCCGTCTTTTGGTGTTCTTGCTTTTGCCTTGTCTCTGGAATTTGATTTGTGTAATCTTATGCTTTGTTCCTTCGGTATTCTACTGCCGTTGTTTTGGTTATTTGTTCTCTATCGGCTTTAAATGTTTTTCGGTTTATGGAATTCCAAATGTTTTGATTTTATCTGCACTGAAGAGACGTGAGTTGTGGAAATGCGCATATGCAGAACCTAAATTAACCGTAACTTCGGTATTGTGTTATATATAAAAATTCTAGCTTTTTATAGCTCTTAGGGCTATTACCTTTGACCCTTGTATAAAGTTTGTTTGGACCATATCAGATAGCGACAACAACCATTGTCTGAAAGAAATCTGTTCGATAATTTAGTTATTACCCCCCCCCCCATTTATTTAAAACAAAAACAACTAATAACATTTGGTAATGTAATAATTTAACACTCAATGAATTTAGACCAAACGTATGCAATAAAAAAGACAACCGAATGTTTTATAACGGTGATATGATTTCAAGGTTTTATTTACTAATCTAAAATGTATTGTTTTCTTTCTATTTCCGTTTACATTCTAAAGTAGTTTGATGAGGAAAAATGTAGAGGAATGAAAGCGTTTATTCTCTAAGCTCTCGATATTGCATCAGTACTCATTCAACTGCCGGTTTTATTTTGAAATAATCATGAAATGTAAAAAAAAAGTACAATAACATAAATAAGTGAATTATAATATAATTAAATTAGATTTTGGATTGAAAGTGTACTGCATGCGTTTCCAACGATCATTTTTTTTTTCATTTTGCAAAAAGTGTAATTCTAAGACGCTGATAGTAAATTTGTTATACCTGGAAACCTTCTATTTGAAACAAATACTGCTTTGATTAATTGATACTTAAGGGGGCGACATGGATAAGCACAAAAAATTCCACTCATTTAATTATTGTATTAATTTGATTAATTAAAGTATACGTGTTCATGATTTCAAGAATATTTACCGTCCCGATATCTGTGTGGAGCTCATTAAAGGTACCCTGTTACATTCAGGACTAAGTTTTTGGTGTATAAAACAAGCTCCAATTAAAATTATATTTGATGTAAAAATGTTTCAAATGCAAAACTCTGTAGTTTAAAAAAGTGTGAATGCAAGTTTAAAAATGAATAACAGGAAACACCTACAATGGCTGAAAATTATAATTACATGCAAGAATTTGTAAGGGAACTACACAAGAAAAACACGTATAAGACAAAAGACAAACGTAGACAACGTAGACAAAGCATGAAGTATAGTTATACATTTGATAGTTTGAACTGAAATATAGGGGTGTTCTGAACAGTATAGGCTGAAACTTTTACACAAATCCGATCAGTATTAATCACTTCTTGTAAAAAACTGAAGCGTTTAATTTTCACAAAAAACTGAGAATAGAAAGAAAATAGGTATTAACAAGTTTTTATAAAATTTTAGAAAAATCCACCGCCCCTTTTTTTTCTGAATAAAGAATAAAGTATGTAAAAAATTTAAAACAAATTGCTGTAACTCTGCTTTAAATTATCCCCCTTGCAAAAAATCGGACTTTTAAATTTTTCCATTATTTCAAGATATCTTTGCAAAAATATAGATTTAATGCACTTGTTATAAAAAACTGGATGTAGGGTGGTTAATTTTCATGAAAAAAATAATATTTATTTTCTGTGCGAAAAAATACTGCAATTCCGAACTTTTGAGTTATCTTTCCTTACCCCAGGTTACCCCCTTAAGTTAACCTTTTTCCATACAAAGTATCATTGGTGCAAAAACGACTCCCACACTGCATGACTCTCTTCAGACCTCATGTAATAATTTCCTCCATTGCTTTATACAATGAAATAGAATAACGTTATGATATAATCCCTAGAATTTTACATCAACATCTCTACATAGTTAAGCCCTTATCATTTACGAACACGTGAATTTGTGTGAAAACAGACACGTTTAAGGCAATAAAAGATTAAAATACAAAGCAGTAAACTAGATCTATTAGATTGTCTATAGTAGAAAATCTTGCTTGCTGGAAGATGTTTCTGGTTTTTCGTCACTCTACAAAAAATTAATCAATATTCTATTACACATTTGATCCAAATTAGAAAGAGTGTTTTAAAAATATTCATTTGAAATTACATACATATATGCATTGCAGAAGATGTTAAGTCTCTTCAATCATTCGATCTTATTTAAGTTTTTGCAAAGTTCGAGTTAAACATTTCGAAGATTTATGTTTTATCATTTTACAAAAAAAAAAATACTGTTATCACCCATTTTCTAAATCCCGGTGAGATACATTCTACATTTGAGTACATACTCGTAATACTTGAACTAACGGTCCAATTTTCTTTCCTTGTTTCGTCTTTATTCAATTTTTTCTATTTGAGTTGCCTCTATATACTTATGTATATTTACAAGTTAAGTTTATGATGATTCTTTAACAAACCCTTTATGCTTTTATGCTTTGACTATTTAATTTGATATCATTTATCATATATATATAGTATTTAAAATTTATTCACCACTTCCTGTTATCAAATTTACTCAGTCATAATATGCTTTACATAACAGTGTAAAAATGTTATCCCTGACTGGGTATAAATCAGCAAAGCGCTGCATTTACCTTTGCATATGTAGTATCACAACAGCTCATCTTTATAGCCTCCACTGTTGCTGGACAAGGAAGCTGATAGTACCCATCATATCCGGCAGCACTTCTGGCAGCAACTACTGCTTCTTGCAGTGCTGCATGCACTGATATTGCCAGCAAAAGTGGTGGTTCTCCAATACCCTAAATATTAATTAATGAGAATGTTACACTTCTGATTTGCTGAATTTCATGTACTAAAATAGCCCTTCTATTTCTTCAGTTAAAAACTGATTACAAACGTCAAATAAATGAGCAGTTCGTTCACCAGTATAATATAATAGTATCGACACTTGCAACTAACGTTATTACATTTGACTAGATCTACAATTGAATCGTTTCATTTTTACTTTCGGACTTCACTCGTTGCTGGCTACCATTTAATTTCGGATATATCATTTTCAACAAGAAGAATGATGTTTGGATAACAGGATATGTTTAGCCTGTCTACGCTCCTGGTCTCGCTTTGTAAGGAGTTGAATATATCTATTTAGTTTCTCATACATCTTACATATATAATGACCAGGAATATCGGTATACTACTCTACCCTACATTTTATGGTGAATATTTATGGTTATATAAACTCTAATCTGTTGTTTGATATTCATATTAAGCTAGGATCCTTGAGCAAGCCGGCAGATAAGCGGCGAGCACCCCTTGAGACCATTCTCACAAAATAACATATTGTCAGTTTCTTTCCTTTCAAGAATTTGTGGTCATGGAGGTCGTGGTCTACCTGTATTGTGTTTTATTTGTACGTTTATCATACTATAGGGGAACGGGACAGATAGAGGAGAAGCTTTGGTGTCCATAAACAGGCTGTCTTGAGTTCCTATCGTTGTTTACGTTTGTTGTTTGTCTTATTTGTGTTTTTTTGTGGAGTTCCGTGGCAGATTGCAGCATGTAATTGTAATTTTCAGCCATTGTAGTTGTTTTCAGTTATCCTCGTTATTACTTAGAATCCTTTGTAGAACAATAATTCACAGTAAATTGGTAATTTGTTAGTTAATTGTAAATTGGATGTTTACAGGTGAGATATTTCTGATCATAAAAAGTGCCCTATCTTGTGCTAGTCTTTGTAGATCACATTTTGAGAAAAAGATGATACAAAACAAAACACTAACTTTAATTTATCTTGAAACGTAACCGTTTTGAAATTCTTATATGTTTACATTTGAAAACGTATTTCAACTAATTACATTTTGAAAACACATATAAGAAATTATTGCTGCGAGCTTCAATATATCCTTGTTTTAGAGTAGTTATTCCTTTCATGTTGAATATTGGACCATGTGCTAGAACGTAAGACAAAATATCTGCAGAAAGTGCCAACTTATGATAAAATCAGTATTATTATTTCTTCTCTAAGAGGAAATATTGAGTAAATGCTAAATGCATTAGTTGTCGAAATGCGCATATGCAGAAAGTAAATTCACAGTGACTTCGGAATTTAGTTATTTGACCGTTCTGATAATTGAAAATAATCCTTTTTTAATTTCATTTATGAGAACAATTTTTGGTTTGAATTCATATTCTAGCTTATAATTCGAAAAAGATTTTTTGGCAATATTTAAACATTGAAAGGATATGGAGAAAATGCACATGACAGAAAGTCTATACAAATACGTTGTAGAACCAATCATTGGAAAAATGCTTTTATTGTTGTTCTTCATCTTGAAATCGCCATGAGGCCTTCGATGTATGATCAGTTAAAACTAGCCGTGTGCTGATATTACGCAAAGCTTCTGAGCAGACAATAAAACGATGCATCTTACTGATGGTTAATTTTAATCTCGAAATATTTATTATCATTGAAGATTGTACTAAATATAACAAAGCATACATGTTATAACATTTTATATAAGATTGAATATATTTATATGAAACATTTTAAATTTTGCATTGAAAGTGTAATGGATCGGTAAAAGAATGCCATCTAAAAAAACATGGCACACATACTTAACACAAATTCACATAACCTTACAAAGACGATACAAAATCGCCACAAAACTTAAGCACAATAAGTGACAGGTAAATTTTTTAGATATTGGCGTCGATGGTATTTTTGTATATAATACAATAAATATGATAAGAATACAGGTCACCAGACATGTGTTATTTCAGAATCTTTTAGCAAAACTCCAAAATAGAGGTTGCAAAATTTAAGATTTTCCCCAAAAAAGATTTAAAAAGACTTGAAGATCATTTTAACATAGATTTTAATTCTTAGTCACTTCAATGCTTACAAAGCATCGTTGAAACTGACTGTCGCAAATGTTTAACCTATATAAAGAGTTATCGCTTCTAACATAAAAATCAAACAAATCTTTGAGTTTACTAGACGGCTCGAACTATCTTCCTTAATTATATGAAAGTTAATATGCAGTATGAAATATATATAAATAACTCATCTCTAATCACAGAATCAGAAACAATTTTCAGAAACAAATACCTTTGAGGAATACATAGCCTTTGTTCCTTTACTTTCCTTTAGAAATGTTACATTAAACTTTCTAGGAATATTCCGTACTGTAGGAATTTTATAATCCAGTGGACCTGTACTCTTGATTTGACCGTTAGGATTTAATTGGATAGTCTCAGTTGTAACATAACCATATCCCTGTGAATTTGAATTAAGTGAA
Organism: Modiolus philippinarum; assembly: GCA_002080025.1. Lineage (NCBI taxonomy): Eukaryota > Metazoa > Mollusca > Bivalvia > Mytilida > Modiolidae > Modiolus > Modiolus philippinarum. Next base: position 110,424 of record MJUU01004019.1, on the reverse strand, counting down.
TTGTCAACATATTTAACGAAGTATAAAAGTAAAACTTGAATTAAAAATGACAGGATATGGAGTTAATGCACAGAAGACAGATGTCTACCAAAGCATGAAACGATCAAGCAATGGAGCAACCTTTTCATTGTTTTTTTTCATCTTCAAGTAACCATGAGACTTACAATAACGAGCTTTTATATACGGTTGGGCATAAATATAGAATATTTGTATTTTCTGAGCCACAATTTGAAGTTTGGAAGTATTATACACGTAAGTGTGTGAATGAAAGTATAATAGTTTGCTGTAAGCATTGTAAGTCTGATTCTACGAATCTGTCAGGCCACTACTTCAACCCGTTCTTAAACTCACTTTTTGGTGAAAATGGGACATTTTTTAAATCAAATATTGTGTGTACAAATATTTCCCAAAATGCAATTTTCGATGCCTATCTTGCGCAAAACTGACTTAAGTGATAATTGCAGTGATTTTGTTAAGGATAATCAAACAAACAGCCCTTAAATATCTCAGTCATTCCAAACAAAAAATATTCCATATTTATTACCAATAGTATATATACAAAGATGAACGACATTCATTCTTTAATGCATGTTATACGAAAAAAAAAATCCTTAATGAAGACAGAAAATATTTGCCAAAAATGTCGAAAATTGTATTTTAGCACCCCTTCGTGGCTTACGCCTTAGTTTTTGTTATTAAGGACTTTGACAACGGCATAATGTAAACTAACTTGTTGTTCTTATCTGACAATTTTGTTGATAAATTTGCGCGTTTTTAGGGGTGTTTGTATGCAAACACGAAAAGAGAATATGTAAAAGTCAGTATTGTCCAAGGAGTTCCTCAATAAATGCATGTCTGGTTTACTGGATATGGCTTATGCGGAAATATTCTACAGGCTCGAGTAGCCATGAAAAAAGATAATAAGAGTTGCATTGTCTGTTTTCTTTTTAATCTATACTAACACTCAAAGCTTTTGCAGTACTACACATAAAACCAATTTAATGTTTGGCAGAAGTTCACACAAAGATTTCTGTTTTTCATTCAACCTTATAAAAGTTCAAAGCTTTGCTTTAAATTAATCTCCTTAATTTTAAAATCGTGAACTTTTTTGGTTATTTGACTCTATAACATTGTTTTTGGATGACAGAAAAATGTGTATCAAATACTAAGGTAACTTGCATTGCGAGTGCAATAGTCATGCCAACTGACAACAAGAAAACATGATACTGAAGATCTAATTTTTGGTATTATTCTGGATATTCTTTAAACACATTTTGCTTTAAAGACTATATTAGTTAACATGTTTAGTAACCTTTGTCTAACCTGTATAAATCCTCCTTCTATCTGACCTGTGTCAATAGCAGGATTCATTTAAATACGTTTTGCTTTAAAGACTATATTAATTAACATATTTTGTGACCTTTGTCTAACCTGTATAAATCCTCCTTCTATCTGACCTATGTCAATAGCAGGATTCCTTAAAACACGTTTTGCTTTAAAGACTATATTAATTAACATATTTTGTAACCTTTGTCTAACCTGTATAAATCCTCCTTCTATCTGACCTATATCAATAGCAGGATTCAAACTCTTTCCTACATCCATTACAATATCTACCTGGAGAAGCTGAAAGATATTGAAATAATCATGTGTCACTTGAAGTTGCCATGTAACTTAATGTTATATCTTTTAACTTCTCTTTATAGACGTTTTAGCTGTTTTAACTCAACATGACAGCCATTTCCTTTTTCAAGAAAAAAAAGTTTGTCAACAAATATCTTTCGTGATAATATCTACAACAAATCGTAAATCAATTTGTCATTAACAGTGCTTGAACGATTTTTGTTAAATCTGATGTTACAACATGACTATGTAAACAAATTCAACAGCACATATATAAATCCTTGAAAAGGTAACTCCATATGCTCTTTACGTTTCGGATATTTTTTTTTAAATAAACGTGCAAGTTTCGATTATACAATTTGTTGTCCCGCTTTTTATCATTTCATTTTAAACAGATTTTATTTCCGTTGTTATATTGAACATCTTCAGATTTTTTCTATTTATATTTAAAACCAGTAACGACAGCACACTTGTATATTTGTTATTAAGTAGTTATCGTTGGGCTATGGACAAGAGTACTGGTATTTTAGAATGTTTCTGTAGACATGCTCGCTTGTCAGACAACTGTTACCTTTCTAGTTAGTTATGTTTGTGTTCAGAACTGATCTGTCCTTGTCCTTGTTGGAATACTCGATGATAATAAAAGCTTCTCAAAATTTAACTTGGTACTGTTTGAGGGTTAGAGAAATTACACCTACCATGATTTTAATTGGTTTTGTCTCAGGGTTAGCAACTGACATTAACCAATCAGCTACCTAACAGATCTTTCAAAAACATATATGACACACTTACAGTGTGACGGGTGCTGTTAACAGAGCAAGACATGTTTACCCTTCCGGAGCACCTGATGTCACTGTCAGTTTCACTGGAGTTCAAACTGTGAGTGCCTTTGTTCTGATTGTTGTATTTTCTGTTTCTGTGCTTTGTATCTGTCTAACGTTATTGTTTTTGTGTCTAACGTCATTGTTTTCTGTGTTCTCGTTTTTGCCCTGTCTTTGGACTTCGATTTTTGTGAATTTCACGCCCTTGTTCCTTCGGTATTCTACTGCCGTTGTTTCGTGACTTCAAATGCAGCAAATATAATATGATAATTAATAATTATCTAATGATGTCATATTACGATTCCTCATTACTTATATCATTTTCAGCTTACCTAACGCCAACCTGATTGTAGATTTTCGTTTCTCAATTTAGAGATTTAAAAATCACATAACAAACCTGATGTTCTCCTGTAAGACAATCAATTTCAACTTCAGAGCAGGCTGCACTGTGTGAAAAATACCAACACATTTCTCCTTTCCTCTCCTTAAAATCGTAACCCGGGTTAAATCCTGGAGGCCTGTAAGACGGAAAAAAGAATGGAAAGAATAATAGTTTTTTATACGAGACCTTATTAAAGATTAGGGTTATCTTCCACAAGTGTGAGAAACTTTCATTCCTACGTGTATAATTTCCGGGTATATAAACAACGTATTGTATTTCTACCTTTATGTTTATTCCGCCACGGTCAGTACTCCATTGTGATTGGCCAATTAGATGCTGTGGATATTCTACCCTAGTGCATTTTATCCAAAAGGAATGAATACACTGCCGGGATAAATTCCCTGTTACAGTTGCAACTGTGACGTCAAACAAATAGCAACGTTTGATTGGACGTTTTCCCGTGTAAGACATCTTCACGCGACCTTGTCTTCTATGGGCTGTCTTACACGGAAAACAGCCATTCACGGAAGAAGATAAATGTATAAATGGTTTTTTTTTATCTAATCATGAAAAAATGTTAATTGAACATATAATTTTAAGAAAAGTAATTGAAGTATTAACTGTATGAAACTCTGCTTGGCTCCATTGATTTGTTTTTATTTTTGTTCATTGTTGAGGATTATTTCAGTAAAATGATTTATTTTAAACTCTAGCTGGCAACAGCAGTATATTCGAGTCTTACTTTTTGTTCTACGTGTCTGTAGACTCATACACCAGCAGATATGTTATACTGTGGATTCATTTATTTTCGTGGGTACCAATTTTCGTGGATGATCAAAAATTACTAATTCGCGGATACTGAAATTCGTGGTTTTACAAAATAATACCACGAATTCAATGTACAATATACAATTCGTTTGACTGTACCCACAAAAACCACGAAAATTAGTATCCCACGAAATATAATGAATCCTCAGTAATCTTGTTTGGCCATTTTGATGTTATATCGATTTAGACAGGCTTAACATAATTTTGTTAAGACTGTGTTAGATATTCAGTCGTATTATTAGATAAATGTTTTCAAGGACGATTAAGACCTGTTCATTTTTATCAAGATAAATCAAAATAACTAAGTTCAAGGGCGATAAAGACGTGTTAAGTTTGTCCAGATCAAAAAAGATCAAATCGGGATCTTTTTGATCTAAACAAACTTAATTCGTCTTGCTCGTTCCTGAATACAATTAACAAATGGATTTTGTTTAATCTAAAACTAAATCTAAAACACGTCTTGATCGTCCTTCAAATCAATTATCATGAAAACCAACTTAATATCTTGAACTGTCTTAACAAAATTGTGTTAAGCCTGTCAAGATCAAGATAAGATCAAAATGACCAAACAAGATCATAACATATCTGCTAGTGATATATTCCATTCTCGACAATTTGCCTTCCATTATACTTGGCTAAGATTCCAGAGGTAATATTCCATATGAAGTTATGCCATGACAAATTCAAAGAAACTAAATGATCACAACAGACGTAATCGATTGCTAACTAACCTTTGAGAGTCTGGAAATTCAAGATGAACAAAAACAATAAAAGCGTTCCTTTGCTCGTTTTACCATGTATTTGTAGAGACTTTCTTTCTCGTGTGCATTTACTCCATATCCTTTCATTCATCACATATTTATTATTTAACATGGAATGAGTGAAAATTCAGTGATATTTTGCCTGAAAATCTAGTTATGTTTTGAACGTATTGGTCCAATAACTAAATAACGAAGTTACTGTGTTCATTTTATGTCTCTTTACTGCATACCAAATTAAATTATTTTGAAATCCATAAACCTAAATATGTAAAAGCTGATATAGAACAAATTCCCAACAGGATCTAAAAAGGGAAGCCACAATTTTTGTTCATGCGAAAAAGACATTCATGCCGCGAAGACTTCAATTCTCTGGAAAAATAATTACACATTTCAATTTCATGTGGGCTAACACCAGGCTTAGATATTTTATTCAACCTTTATTTTTTGTTTATCTTTTGCAAATCAAATAGAAATATCCTGGACAATTCACTTGTACTCAGTGTACCAGCTGCATATTTTTTGAAAAGAAAAATGTATAAAATTTACTCACTTGAAGTGTCCTGTTGCACTTAGATTTATTCTGCTACCGTACGCCATTTTAATCTACAGAAACAAAGATATTTCACATATCAAATGAAATACGAATTGATGTTTTTCAATAAACTTTTTTTTCATTTTTCATAATTTTTTTTAGTCACAAAATTATTGAAAAATGTGCAAAATTATCTTAGCCAAGGTTTTGATGTATGTTAATTGAGGAATGCTTTTTTTTTAATTTTTGTACGTATTGCTTCACAGCTAGGAGACTTTTGTGTCTTGAAAAGATGCAATCTAATTAAAATAATATCTACCAATTGTACTTTACAGTCACTGCATGGTAGATCTAACAACATCCCATTTTACTCACAGTTCTATGACCTCTGACCTCAACCAATCAGAATCCAATCTACATGATTTTGAAAGCATTAAGCATTATGATCAAAGCCGAGGATTTCTAATGAAGTATCGAAACAGAAAGTAAAATGTGGTGTTGTAAGATCTTTCATGCAGTGACAGTAGTGAACAATTTGAAGATCTAATTTTAATTATATTAAAAAAGATGTAGATCTATGCTAACAAGATACTATAAGAATATAGCCTTATCCTTATTATTGTCTCCTGTGTAAGCAGTTGTGTCTTCCATAAACACAATCTTGTTATATTAAAATAAAAATGAGTATAAGAGTGCTGTGAAGCAATTCGTGTAAGCATAGATAAACAAACAAGTTAAAATTCTGGTCGAACTACGATAAAAGGTAAAACAAAAAAATATATACACATATCAAAACGTAAAATGATTAAAAAACAAGAAGACAGAGTATGGGATTGGCCAGGATCATTGATGTCTTCAAAGGGACGTGGAAGAGAAACAAAATGGCTAAGATGTCAAGTGGTAAATTGTTATATTTAACTCTTTTCACCCTATTATGCGAGTAAATTATGACACAATAACGTTGTAAACCAATTCGCAGATCTAAAGTACCCACTTGGAAAAATATTTAATCGACACACTTTAAAAACAAGAAAATATGTTCCTCCGATCTGATAAAAAAGGAATCACAGTATGTAGACACATTTTACAAATAAAATGTTTTCTGTAGAAGTTTTTACTAAGAACATGAATCTACTAATATCTATTTATTCATTGGATGGCTGGTTTTATTAAGAATACAGATCGTTTCTCTGGCTTTCTCCTATTGGACTTTTTTAGCTAGTGATATAGTTCTTCCGACTTATTCTACCGTTATATAGATATATAAAATTTTATAAAAAAAACAAAAAATATATACCCCTTATGTCCCTTAGTAGTTCTAAATATGTAGTGTTCATTTTGTGTCTTTGTTTCTTTTTTTTAATGTTACCATTGCCCTTTGATCATTCGTTTTGTACTGACGGTTCGGTTCTCACTAAATTCTCTGAAAAAGGTTGTCATTTGCACAATACAAAAGGATTTTTCTTTTTTTACAAATAAACAATAAACTTACCCATTCTTCCCAAGTTCCCTCAGGTTTGTACAATAAATAAACAACAAACTTACCCCTTCTTCCCAAGTTCCCTCAGGTTTGTACATTAAATAAACAATAAACTTACCCATTCTTCCCAAGTTCCCTCAGGTTTGTACAATGAATAAACAATAAACTAACCCATTCTTCCCAAGTTCCCTCAGGTTTGTACATTAAATAAACAATAAACTTACCCATTCTTCCCAAGTTCCCTCAGGTTTGTACAATAAATAAACAATAAACTTACCCATTCTTCCCAAGTTCCCTCAGGTTTCTCATCTTTCACTGTTTGAAGTCTTTCACAAAGTATTTTACAAGCTTCCTGTCAAACATAATATAAATTGTATCACGATACAGCCGTATCTTTATAAAACGTATAAATAGTTCAGGAATATAAGTAAAAAGGTTGTTTTCGTAGCCACAGCGTCAACTTGTTGATTGAGTCTAAGCAGTATATCCCATTTATATTCACTATTGCATTCAATATTTGTATTAGACCTTGCATACATTATACCACTTCAGCTTTGATCAATACTTTCAGAAGAGCAGATTAATGAGTCTTACGTTTAAATATATTTCGGTAGTGGCGGCCATGGTTATACCGAAAATAGTATCATTTTATCAATACCTTGCATACATTATGCCTTTAAACTTTCATTACAATTGTGCATCCTTTTATTTTATTTATCAATAGATTGTCATCACAAATAGATGTAACAGAAATTTCCGTATTTCAAAACTAGAGGCTCATATGAGCCTGTATCGCTAACCTGGCGACTGGTTTTATTCATTGTCACCTTTAGACCACCCATTCATACTATAAATCAGTTCACCAGACGTTACATTTTCATTCTTGGATGAGGTACAAACTAAAAATCACAAACTTTGGAAGGGATCACCCAAAGACAATTGTAACCGATTTTGGTTCCAATTGACCCAGTAGGTTCAGAGGAGAAGACATTTGAATAGATTTCCCATAGAGTCCCTATGTTAAACAACGGCAGTAGAACACCGAAGGAACAAAGGGGTGAAATTCACAAAAATCGAACTCCAAAGACAGGGCAAAAACGAGAACACAGAAAACAATGACGTTAGACACAAAAACAATGACGCCAGACAGACACAAAGCACAGAACCAGAAACCACAACATTCAGAACAAAGGCACTCACAATGTGAACTCCAGTGAAACTGAGAGTGACATCAGGTGCTTCGGAAGCGTAAGCATGTCCTGCTCTTTTAACAGCACCCGTCACACTGTGAGTGATTCAATCCGGGAAAATGTCAAAGTCGGTAGTCAAATCCGGGAAGACGTGAATCTAGCTGAAAATGTCCACTTTCATTTGGGATACTGACACATCATATCTTTCAATGATGCTATGGTGACGGCCATAGAATTTCTTGAGGGACGAAATTAACAAAGGTTGAACAAATCCCTGACCAAGCAGCTTTTGGGACAGTGTTTTTGCTCTGTTCAAAAAATCACTGTACAAACTACAAGCTCGACAGTAACGAATCAACTGTGAAATGTACACTCCATAGGCTGGAGAGGTAGGTATATTGCTGCTAAGAAAGGGAAAGTTCACAATGGGGAAATTAAAATCATCACGCTTGTCATATAGCTTAGATTTCAAACGTCCATCTTCGTCAATATACAATAAAAGATCTAGGTACGAAGCTGAAGTAGGTGTTTCAGTTGTTTCTTTAATTTCAAGCTCATTTGGATAGATCTGATGTAAATAATCCTTAAATTTAGGATTATTAAGAGAAAGCACATCACCTATGTAGTGGAAGCTGAAATTAAAGCACTGGGCTAAATGTTTTTGTTTTCCTTGAATAAGCCCTTGTAAAAACTTGGCCTCGTACGAGTAAAGGAAAAGGTCAGCTAAAAGCGGCGCACAGTTTGTTCCCATAGGAATCTCTATTGTCTGTTGGAAAACACGACCTCCAAATTCAACAAAAATATTGTCGATTAAAAATTCTAACATTTTGATTACGTCAGTCTCGGTGTACTTCTTATTTGAATCGGTGTGGTTCTTAACAAAATATGTCTTGTCTTTCCCTATAACTAAATGGTTGTATCTGCGTTCTCCATTTTTTGTGCAGAAACATTGATGTATTAAATCTGCAATTACTGTTTTCAGTTTATTGTGTGGCAGGGTTGTATAAAGTGTAGAAAAGTCAAATGTTTGAATGCCATGGCAATGGGTAAGACTGGTTGAGGAAAGCTGTTCAAGGAGATCTTTTGAATTTTTAAGAATCCACATTTGATTCACACCGCTTGTGGAGTAAGCTTTATTACAGTAATTTTTCAGGCCGTCTCTGACTGCGGTCAACAAAGTAGTAAGGAGCTGTGAAAGAGGTTTAGTGGTGCATCTGGAGGACCCGGCAATGAATCTCTGTTTATATGGATTCTTATGAAGTTTAGGTACCCAGTAGATGTAAGGGAGTTGATTGTTTTCATCATTAGCTTTTATGCCAAATGATGATAACACTGAGGTGTGATTTTTTACAATCTCATCCCTCGATATTGTAGTAGGGGTATAAGTAGGGTTTCCAGATGAACTGTCGATACCCATCTCCTTCACAAGACAGTCGAGATAGTGTTTCTTACACACAAACAGTATGTTGTTAGAAGCTTTGTCTGCAGGGACAATGACGTAATTTTCATGGAGGTTGGACAGAGTTCTTTCTACAAGAGGATCTTCAAATATACTGGGATTTCTGGATTTCATAGCTGTTTTTAGGCGCCGGATGCGATTAACAATTAAACTATGTTCCCTGTTTGCGGCCATCTTGAATGAGGTATGAACATAAAAATCACAAACTTTGAAGGGAATCATCTAAAGACTACTGTAACCAAGTTTGGTTTCAATTGGCTCATTGGGTTCCAGAGGAGAATACATTTGAATGCATTTCCCACAGGGTCCCTATGTTAAACTATGCTCCACGCTGGCAGCCATCTTGGATGACGTACAAACGTAAAAATCACAAACTTTAAAGGGGACCACCCAAAGACTATTGTGACCAAGTTTGGTTCAGTTTAACTTGGTAGTTTCAGAGAAGAAGATCTTTGAATACATTTCCCATAGGGACCTCAGTTAAACTATGTCCCATGCTGGCGACCATCATGGATGAAGTACAAACATAAAAATCACAAACTTTAATGGGGACCATCCAAAGACTACTGTGACAAAATTTGGTCCCCATTGTCTCAGTGGTTTCAGAGGAGAAGATCTTTGAATGCAATTCCCATAGGGTCCTACGTTAAACTATCTTTCCCGCTGGTGGCCATCTTGGATGAGATGCGAACCTGCTGGACATTTGAAGAAATTGTAGTTCTGGAAAACCTCAACACTTTTGCATTTAACCTTTATCTCAAACAGTTTTTGAAATGAAAGTAAAAACGTTAAAAAAGTGTGAAAATTCAAAGGAAAAGCGGCAATAACTCCTATGTGCGTTTTCAGATTTTCTTCAAAATTGCAGAATATGTAGATCTTACTATGCTGACCATTTTTGTTAAAGAAACTTAACTTCTATCTTCTATCTTTTTCAATATATAAGACTAAAAGTAACGAAAAAATGAAATTTTTACGGAAAAGGGGCAATAACTCAAAGACGGGTAAACGGATATTCTTCAAAACTGCAGGGCTGGTAGATCTCTGCTGATCATTTTCACCCCTCCATGTCAGAATTTTGATATCTGTAATGGTTTTTGAGTAATTTGCAAAAAACGGCAATTTACCCCTATGTTCTATTTTTAGTAACAGCAGCTATGTTGTTTGGTCTATGGTCATAAAAATCACAAACTTGAAAGAGCATACCCTGGTGATGATTCAGAGTTTGGTTAGTATTGGCCAAGTGGTTTCAGAGGAGAAGATCTTTGAATAAAAGTTAACGGAACGACGGACGACGGACGGACGGACGGACGGACGACGGACGCCGAGTGATGGCAAAAGCTCACATGGCCTTTGGCCAGGTGAGCTGAAAACAAAAAAAACAAAAAAAAATTTAACTTGGTTCCTACGAGGGTTCAGAAATTCCATGTATTTGTAAATACTTTGTCTCGTGTGCATTTACTTTATATCCTTTCATTGTTTATCGGAGTAAGGGTCGTTATTGTGCAATATTAATGGCTATTTGGAAATTTTTCCTGTAATTTGTGGTTTAATTTACATTCCATTTTTCAAAGGAGATGGTAAATTTTCACATGTTATGTTTCGCACTGGTGTCAATATTTGTGGACGAAACAGAGCAAAACGGGTGATCATTCGTATCCAGTTTGTCAGTTTGTGTAATAAATAGGGACTGTAAGTCTCGTACAGTTTTGGAACTTCTGGGATCAAAAAGTGTACCCGGAAATTCGAAAACATTTCCCGCCAAATTATGACGTTTTAGGATTGTGACGTTAAAATTGTTCTTCAGAACGTCATATACAAGTGCGAAAAATGCAATACCGGGTACATTATTTGTGCCCTAAAGTTTTAAAATTAAACGAGACTTACAGACCTTATTTGACCATATGTTTAAATAAGCTTTGCGCTAGTGGTTATGTTTGTAATAGGTTTTGAACGAAAGGGTCAAAGTTTGGCAATTGAAATGGTATGTCCCAACTGGTTATGGAATAAGAATCTACAGAAACAAGGCAAAGTAGTAGATGGACAATTCTACAATTTTCAAATTAAAGTAATTCTATGGTACATGTATACATATATATTTGACTTACCAGAACGGCTCCGCCATTTAAATCAGTACCAAAACTTGCAGACGTTTCAAAAGTGTTTGGGGTTACATTTGTATTATTTTCTCCAACAACAATTTTCTCCATGGGTATTCCTAATGCTGTGGCAGCGACCTTAAACACAAATATTTTTTAACTGCATTAATATATAAGTGTAAGATAAAGAGGGTAATATCAAAATTGCCGAATAGTATTGTTAAGGAGTCGAAATCTAAACACAAAAAAGTTGCAAATGCAATCAGACATGGAAACATGTTATAAAAAGGTGAAAGGCGAACTTTAATGAAATCTCTTTCGGGTTTAAAAATGTATTAAGTCCATTTAAATATTTACTATAGGGTCGTCAGGGTTTGTCATGACAAGACGATAATTCACGATGGAATTGCAATTCGAAGACGTTTCCAGTCGCATATCACGTCAGAAAATTATAACGTCAACATTTTTGTATGTTTGAAATATTAGTCAAATGTATGCCTTCATACCTGTTGTATTTTTGTATTTATTCCCTGCCCCATTTCTGCTCCTCCATGGTGCACCATAACAGATCCATCAATGTAAATATTAACTAAAGCATACCCCTGTAACGATTCCGACAGAATATTTTGATTATGAAAAATACATGAATTATAATAAAAAATAAGCCAAAGGAAGAAAAAAAATGTCATTGAGGATAAAGTAGTGCCTTATTTTTTTACTTCATTTGACTGTTTCTTCGAGTTACTAGTTAAGCCTCAACATGCTGAACATTTTTGCAATTTGAAATTGAGCTAGACGGCAGTTAAGCGACGAGTCATCTTTGACCTATCTGTCTAAGTGAAGTTTGTCCCATTCCTTTATTTACAAAGCAGTGGTCTTCGAGTGATTAGTTTATCTGTAATGGGTTTTATTCGTATGTTTATTATAGTAGTATTGGGAAACGGAATAAAACAAGAGCTGGTTTTGATACTAAAGGACCGGTTAAACATTACCGCTAGCTTTTGATTACAATCCAGCTATCCCGAGTTCCTAACGTTATTAGCGTTTGTATTGTTGTCTTACATCTCTTTTTCTGCTACAGTTCCCTTGTAAACTGTGGCCTGTAATTGGCATTTTCGGTCACTGTAGGTGTTTACTATTATCCTTTCTTTTCAATTAGAATTTTCCTCAAATTATATATCTTTTATATTGTCCAATGCACCAGCGAACATCCTTAATTTGTGACACCGATATGTCATACCTGTCAATAATATTAAGGTGATGGCCGTTTAGGGAAGAAAGCAACAAATGCTGACCAAGTCAATTACTGCTCAGTTTTGAAGGAATATAAAGAATTCGCCCAATTTGCAAATTGCAACAAAAAACTCAATGTTACTTTTGGCACTGTAAAATGACAAAAATACCGATGTTTTAGTTCTGCGGATCGTCATTCCAACAACTTATGCCTTCTAAATGCAGATAAAATTAAAAAAAGGAAAATGATAGCAAACTTCGAATTATATCCATAAGCAAAGGGGTTAAAGGTACCGCCAAAATCAGTTACGGACAACATGAGCGAGATGCTGTAATTTTGGAACCCTTCAGCCTAGACCATATGTTTAAAATGTGTGTATTTTTTTAAATCAAGTTCATATGCCTTTTTGACATAATGAAACTGGAAAAACGACTTCTTTAACATTTTTCGCTTATTTAAATATGTAATGATAGATAAACAAAGATCCTAAATTGATAGAACTGTATTATTTTATGATAAGTATAAGCTTTCTTATTATTAGCCCGTATAGTAAATTAGATTTTGTTCAGTCACTGTTGCAATTGTCACTACAGATCGTCACCACGATTTGACACACCGTTGCAATGTTTCTTATTCACAAATGGGAATAGATATATTTTGGTAGATCCAGAGTTATTATTGGATTGACTAGCACCGACTGTGACAAAACCGGACTTTCCACTGTCAGTTTGACGGGTGCCACGCATGGAACAGCTCATGCTTAACCTGCCGGAACAACTGATGACGCTCTCGGTTTTCAGTGGGAGTTCACACTGTCAGTGCTTTTGTTTTCTGTGTTATCTTGTGTATCATTTTAAAAAATTAATTGCTACATGTATATTTCAGTTTTGTCTTCGTCGATAATGTTTGTGGAACAAGATTGTCCTTTTTAAGGTCTGCACACTTTAGAAATAAAAAATATATCTTTTCAAACTTTCACCTTGGTGCTGTTTGAGTGTTAGATAAGTAACAAGTATCATGGATTTTAATTGGCTTTGTCTACGTTAGAAAATGACAATAATCAATCTTACCGACTGTGTTACGTGCGTCATGCGTGGAGCAGATCATGTTTACCCTTCCGGAGCACCTGATGATACCTCAGTTTTTGTAGGGTTCACACTGCCAGTTCTTTAGTTATGTTGCGTTCTTGTTCATTTTTGTTTATTTGTTTTGTCTTTGTCATACTCTCTCAAATCGTGTTGGATATGATTTGCCGTGATTTTGGAATTTCCCCTTTCCTCGTTCTTGCTTCGGTATTTGTTTGTCGATGTATTTTAAGTGAATCATAATTTATATAACACTTTTAAAGTACAAGATGAATAGATATTAAGTAAACAAAGTTCAAGTTCCTCTAATATTTAAAAAGACTTGCCCTTATGCAAATTATACAATATTAAATTGTTTCTTAAAACCTAAAGCATAAATAATTTTATTTCTTTAAATATACCTGGTTTATGGCAAGCATCGGATATCCAAATTTAAAAGCTGACGGAGTCATTGCTAGGCCTCTCTTTTTCCATCTGTTTTCCCTGCAAAAACATAAATAATACATACCCAAGACAATTCTGACCTAACAATAAACATAATGACCAAATATTATATGAATTCTTCTATACAATTCTTAGAAACAAGAAAAACATGAAGCGTTATTACATGACCAAACTGCAAAATATCTTAAAAATTTAAGTTTGTTTTGCGGTTAACAGCTACGGTACACCTAAACACTGCAATCCTTAATGTATACTTTAGATATATATTGTTCACAAAACAAATACCTAAGTTGTGAAAAATATAATGATCGCGCACACGCAATTCTTAATATTTGAACAATTTTCTGTATGAAATAAAAGCGAACAATAATAATGCTGTTCATACTACATGAAGACATCATGTGGATGGATGGCCCTTACCCTTCTGGATCACGTGATATTACCTCTAGTTTTTGTATGGATTAATACTGCTAAAGCTTTAGGTTTGTCACGTAGTTTTTGGGGTCTTTTTTACTTGTTTATGTCATGTCGTCTCAATTTCTGTTAAATATGAATGATTGTGTTTTTAAGGAATTTTTGACTAAAGAATTTCGCAGTTTCTCCTTTTTTTGCCGATGTATTTTAGTTTCCAACATTATGTCATAGATCAAACAATGGATGCAACAGTAATAAAAATTTCACACACACACACACGCACATGATGATTATTAAAACAAAGAATAAGCATAACAGCTTAAAACAATGCAATATAGTCATGTTGACTGCCGTGTTGCATGTAGAATATGCATTTGCTTGTTCCTCCTGGCTATGCCAAAAAAATCATTTATTGGATGGCCTTATCCCGAACTTAATGTTGCCATGTATATCACACGTTCATATACTATTGAAAAAAAAAATATTTGATGACAGAATTGTACGAATACTTTGCCTTTTATTTTTATGCTTGTTGACGATCCCGTATTCATGACAAAAGGTACATAGATGTAGCATTGCTCGACATGTAGCAATAGATTCAGTTCAAACCGGTGCTAAAGGTCGTCTTGAACTTTCTTCGAAGTTTGTTTGTGCAAGATCATTGTTGAAGGCCTCATGATGACTTAAAGATGAAGAACAACAATTTAGGTTTGGGTTTACCATCTATTTGTAGAGACTTTGTCTCATGTACATTTACCTCATATTCCTTCATTGTTTATTTCATTCATTCATTCAAATATATCGAAAATGGAATATCAGATCATAAAATATGAATCTACCAATTTTGAACTCTAAACATCTGAATAATGGTAAAATAGTATTATTGTTTTTCACTATAACGATAATTCTTAAAAGGATTACTTAATGAAAATTCTAATTGTTATAACAACATCCAATCTATTTGTAGTCCATAGCAAAACCTCGATAAGTAGTCAAAGATGCCAGCACTTCCTGTGAGGGCCTAATTGATAATAAACGGATGTGGAGTATATGTACATGGGACAACGTAAAGAAAATCGAAGATGTTACTAGTATTTCTTGATAAACATTTTTTACTGATAAGAAAAGTATCGTGACGACGTCTAGTTCAGTTACAAAATTGTTTTCGAGTAAAAACAGTAATTTCAGAATGAAAGTAATTTTGCAGAATTAACCGATGTCTTATCTCGGTATTCCACTCATATACTTAACTTTATTAAATTCATTTAGTTTAACTTTCAGCGAAAATAATCTTCTAAGTGATAATCGGAGAAAATTGTAAGAAATACTTGATTGTTTCAGAGCTTTACCTGTTGAACTTTTCGATTTCTTGCAAGCGTTTATCGTACTGTGCCTTTTCTTTACACTGGTACCAGGTTTCTTGCTGATTGATTCCCTCCAATACAGTATTTGACAACATTTTGTCTCCATTCTTTAGTAGATTGATTTCCTTAACCTACAATAGTATATTACAATTACATCAATGGTAACAAAACATGAATGCCATACTTAATCATTTCGAAAAAAAATATATTTTCAGGCCAGATCAGGTATTGTTTTCAATGTCCGAAAAAAATGTAACAATTTGTCAGTTGATATGCACGTTGCAATGAGAAGGAGGTTGAGATTCAATTGTCAAATAAGCAGATTCAACGCAGGCACCAATATTTAAATTAATAGAGAATTGTACAGACAAGGATGCATTATTACATTTAAGTTTCAGTTCATTATGTTTTTGGTAGGCCGATTCTTAATATTTGCAAACAAAACTTTGTCAAAGGATATCCAACGGGGTACTCTATCATTCTTATTACATCTCTGATAAAAATTCCTCTTTTGATGAAAAAAAAAAGGTTACATTGAAACTCATTTTACAATCAGATTCTCCTAGAAACACTACAATTGTATTCAGGACGTCAGGTATACATATATTACTTATACTTATTGGCAAAAATATTGCTCATCTCCTAAATGCTTTACACCACAACTAAATTTAAACATTTTTTTCATATTGGCAGAATTTGATGATGGTGTTATACGAAATATGTTTAGAAGTATTTCAATTGAAGTATCATATGTAAGAAGGCTTGATATCATAGTCAACGGAAAATATGTGCTAAGCTAGCTTTCAGTAACTGCGAGCATTTGTCCGGACAGTACCCGTGTGTATTGTCTTCATGCTTTATGTACTTCATTGTAAGGGTACTCGTCTTGATAAGTTGGACTTCTTTTTTCTAGTTTGATTTTATACTGTAAGTCTTTTTGTGTATTTATTTGTTAGCCATTCACCACACATAGGGGAGGGTTTGAATCCAAGAAAACAAGCTTAACCCATACGCAAATTTTGCNTTGATATTTGGGTTATTGGATGTGGTTTGTTTCCATTGATTTATTCACTTTTTTACCTTTTTGGGGCCATTTAGGGCTTGCTATATGGTGTGAGGTTCATCAGTGTGTTGAACACCGTACGGTGACTCCTAGATGCTTTGTTTTGGGTCGGATTTGGCTTCCTATTTCGATATTTTTGGAATTGAGCATTTCTTTTTGAATCCTTTATTATCCCATATTTATTATCCCATATTATTTGATTTAAATGTTGCTGATGAGGGGTTACTCCTTGAAACATGTGTACAGCATAACGAAATTTACAGTTTTTATGCAACTTCGGTATTTTTTGTATTTTTAACATCTATATGGGATGTTGTCTCCTTGACATTTACCTCATTTCCATTTTTTCTGATTTATATACTCAAATTAGATAATGTTCTTTTGAAACCGGCCACTCCAATAAATATTGGTACAAAAAGTATATTTTCGTCTTAATTACAACTCTAAAAACATGACAATTTTTGTTGACAATAGAATCAACAAAACTTTATTTCGCATGTTGCAGGTATATCGTCATAAATATCCAAAGTCAGGAATATCTTGGTCATTGGCTTGTCCTTGTATTCTTATAATTTTTTAGTTTCTTGATATTCGAGTTTTTGGATGTGGTTTGTTTCCATTGGTTTATCCTTTTTTTTTTACTTTTTTTGGGACCATGTAGGGCTTGCTATAAGGTTTGAGGTTCCTCACTGTGTTGAAGACCGTACTGTGACCCCTAGATGCTTTGGTTTGGGTCGTATTAACTTGGAGATGGGATGTTGTCTCCTTGACATTTACCCCATTTTCTTTCTTTTTCATATCATAATAAATGTATTCCAATATATTTTCAAGAGATTATTGCCATTCTTGATTAACACAATTAAAATGGGAAAATAATAAAAAAAATGTAATCACAACATAAATTGATGTTAAAGATTTATATCTTGCTTTTCCGAGAAGATCGGTCAAGAACCTTCGAACCCAAAACAAATAAAAACCTACTGATTTCACAGGCAAACACAGAGGCCAGTTTTCAGATGTTAAAATTCACAGTATACAAACTTAATTATTTTTTGATTTGATTGATTTGCGTTATCCCTTAATGTCATTGGTGTAGATGTAAATCTATAGCTTGTTTCTTTAGCAGGAGAAAAATGTATTCAGAGATTTCCGACACTGTATTTCATTTACAAATTATAGTATCTGTAAAGATCGCAATTCGGACGAACAACCAGATCATTTGCACTTCGAACAACGCCACATTCATGTCTTTTCTCGTTTGATCGATATATTTTACGAAAGGATGTAGAGTAAAAGAGCATGAGACCATAACACATATGCTAACTCACACTGCGATAGTTTTAATGAGTGTATGGCTATTTCGGAAATTAATTCCTCATCAGCAGGACTAGAACCCGATGTTTGATTATTATCAAGCATAAAATATCGGGAAAAGTAATCTTACAAAAACTGTCATCTGCTGCATGACAAAGACAAAACAACATAAAAACTACCACAGGACCCTCATCGGGTTGACTTAAGAAAACTTGACAAAAACGAGATGTGGTCATTCTTACCTTATTCGATGGTTGTCCGACAGTATAACTGATCTTTCGCATTACATTATCCATAAATATTGCCCCTTGTGGACAACCAAATCCCCTTGTAGCGGTATTTGATGGTATATTTGTCTTACACAGGAATCCATTGATCCTTGCACAGGGAATATTATAGGATGACATCAGTATAGCCTGGTTAAGAATCTGTAATGTCATTTAAATCATTTTAGTTTTTAAATGAATTTAAAACTGCTCAATATAGTTTTCACGTTTTAATCCGTACTTTAAAAAGTCAGGGTCATGACATAAATATCTAAATGAGTCTTCAGATCACTGTTCGTTTGCAATTTGAAATAAAATTGAAAAGACGACTAGAAAATGATGAAATCCAGAGAAATGCAACCCAACAGAGTTTAGCAAATATAGACACGTACAAAGCAAATACGCATTGTTCTTCTCTATCCTGCTATTCACATCAATATTAGATTATGCAATGAAATCACAAAGAAGAACGGGGTATCTTTAGCAGGTGTAGGAAATCACTCTTTATAGTTTTGATATAATGTAAATATCTATTTCCTCCATAAATACGAAAAAAGTCCCAAAATTTAGGTTGTGTCAGCAAGTTCGTTGCAATTTGAGTGCATCATTCCTTTTGAAGTATTTAAGTGATTGTTACAAATGTGGTATCACGAAAGTTGACACTTTTTGTTGATTATTACCCGTGATCGATGCAGTCGCGATCATCCATAATACATGGCTCCTTTCCTACTATAAACCATCATTGACGGAATAATTCCTGCTTCCCTCATTTTATATTGCTACATAACCGAAATAAATAATAAAATACCGAAGTTACATTCATTTTCGGCATATGCGCATTTCGACAACTTATGTCTTATGTGATCTTAACTTATGTGATCTCGTTTCTTGGCGGATTTTTTTCATGAGAACAATACATAATCTGTAGTAATAATTAATTACGGTCTTGCGCCTTCAAATTAGCATCAGGCATCATTATTTGCAATAGAATTGTAAAAGGATTGGTCGATGATATTTACCGGAATACTGAGGTCAAAGTTCCAGCCAGCATTCAGATATATATTATAGTCTAAGCCCAGTATTTTGCCCTCCTTAGAAACACCAACCTGGAAATGATGAAACATACAGAATGTAACTTTACATACATAAAAAAGACATCATATTACTGAAACAAAACCAACTAACATTTTTCAAAATTATATTTTGCTATTGATTAGTATACTTCTCTTTATTGTAATCCAGATAGTCTATGTGCAGAGACAACATTTTGCCATGTAAATATTGATTTGAAATACGTTTTTTTAATTTTTCAATATTAATTCCATCATGCAATTACAGTTTCACATTGTAAACATTATAATAACATGATAGTATTAGGTCAAAGTGATCAATTAAAGGGAATTCACAGTACAAAGATGGTTCAGAAATGCTTTACATGACCTTAAAATGAAAGGATGAAATATAAATGTTTAATTTTTGGTTTAACACACTTAATACAAGCCCTTTGATGGCTGATTTCATTTAAATTGGGTTTGAAACTACCGATGAGAAATAAGTTGCAGATGTGGCAATTTGATTTTAAGCACTGTGCGATCTTAAGCATTTTTGGTCTATTTTTTTTTTACTAAAACATAATCCACCATACTTCTTTATTAATATATATTCTTTTTTTTTTCGACTAAAAAATCATTTTGGTCTATTTCAAATTTTTAGCTCCAATCAATTTACAACGTATTCTTTGGTTTTTGCTGCAGACTGCATTCTAGATTTCCTTGGATGTTTCATTGTTTTTGCTTTAATATCCAAAGAGTTTATATTACTATATGTACAGCATATTATAATAAGGTGGTCATATGTAATGACTCAGCGTCCCTAAGATTAATCTGATTGATCCATTAACTCTTATATTACGTGAGAAAAACTAATATAATGTATTTAAAAGCATAAAAGACTTCTCAGTTTTAGCAATGAATTGATTTTGCCTGTTTCTTTGGTCGTATATCCGGACAATTTCTTCAATACATTTAAATATATTTGTTACCTCTTTAAAATGGAAATATTCATGATCAATGCAGTCACGAATAAACATGAGTTAAATGATTGAGGTTTATAATTTATTTGCAGATATTTTTCTAAATACCTTATACTTTGCTTTCATTGGGTGGCGTTTTCCTGTAGTACGCATGTCTGTAACTCTATTAAATATACATCGTACAGGACGTCTTGTTCTTAA
This sequence comes from Modiolus philippinarum, assembly GCA_002080025.1. Taxonomy (NCBI): domain Eukaryota; kingdom Metazoa; phylum Mollusca; class Bivalvia; order Mytilida; family Modiolidae; genus Modiolus; species Modiolus philippinarum. The sequence goes on along the minus strand of MJUU01004019.1, from coordinate 89,835 downwards.
AAAAAATATTGATGATAAGAAAATTAAAAATCTAACATCATTACGAAGAATTAACTAGGTCAATGAAATATCAGTTCTTTTGCCAATGCAAAAAGAGATATCTATCTAAATTGTAATGTAAAGTTAATAATTGTCGAGTTATTCAAGTTGAAACAAGCATCAACATCGTAATTTCAAGACATTGTAACGTTATGTTGCGCGTATCAATTCATACCACCACCTATATGTAATTTTTTTAATGTTTAGTTCGACATCGATTTGCAATGATTTACGTTCAACACACTATAATGCAACTACACTAGACCTATGAAAAAGAAAGGAAATGGGGTAAATGTCAATATACTTTTACGTGTTTGGCCTTGATCTTCACTGAAGAGACATAGGTTGTCAAAATGGTCATTTACACAACTCAACTGAAATTTTAGATCTGTGTTTTTGATTCATTATCACTGATTTAATATCATTACTGGTGCGCTGTTAGCTCCACGGAACCAGCAAAGTAAGTGAGAACCGAACCGTCAATCCAAAACGAATAATCCAAGGACAACCGCCGTGCTGAACATGTCAAATCATGTAGTAAGGTAATAAACGTCCTTTATTTCGGTGTTGGCCCGTGCATAAATCGTTTGGAAACTTACAAACAGATCTTGAAAAGGTAATCTGCCGAACTCGGATTCTAATCGTAAACAAATTTTAAATTATTATAAAAAAAAACGTATGCTGAGTAAGCACATGACACAGACGGCAGAGAGAAGAGATTGAAGTATTTAATGAAAGAAAAATAGTGCGATATTATCAGGTTTTTCCATAGAGTAAATTGTTTCAAATGGAGATAACATGTGCATATATCTCATTTATTCACGTTTGAAATTAACTAAAAAAAATTTATATATTTTTTTTAATTCCAAAGAAAAACATATAAGAAAACAATTAAATATCAAATGAAATGCTTTTCCTGCAAACAATATGATGGCATTTATCACATTGACTTTATACTTTCTTTTACTTACTTTGATCTAAGTACATTTGTTCTTAAATCTAAATATATGTAGCTGATTTCAGTTATAAAAAAACTGTTGTTTTATAACATTTAATGGCATAATGTTCCGTTAAAGCCAATATCTACACCATGCAACAATTTACAAGATAAAGGAAATTACCACAAAGACACCGTTATTTGAAAATTAACACTCGCAAATGCGAAAAAAATATGTATTCATGATTTTTTTTAAAAATCGCATACTTCCATGCCCCGACTGCTGCTATTCCAGCTGTCATGAGAGAATTTGAAGCCTTCCCACCAAAACCTCCACCTGAAAAGAGAAACGAAACAAAGCTCAGGGTGACTTCAAGATGGAAAAAAAACAACAAAGGCGATTTTTCATGGCTTTGTTTCACCATTTATCCTGCAATGGTAGCTTTTACTATACAGATAAAGCCCTACGTATATTGACTTGCTGTATCCTGCACAGCTGTATCTTGTATACTATGCAGGATATCGATTTAAGCCACGCCCACTTCCAGTATTTACGGACAGACCGAAATCCCCAAAATATTCGTTTTTTTTATTTTCATTGATGAAGTTTGTTTTGTGTATTGCATGATAAAAGCGATATATAATTAGTGTCTTTAGACATCAAATGTATTTGTAATTGGCCAGAAACAGATTGAAATGCTCGCCAAGCTCGCACGTCAATCTGTTTACAAGCCTTGTAGAAATACAATTGTTATTTACAGACACTAACTATATATTGTCTATGTATTTGTAAAGACTTTGTCTCAGTGCATTTACTCCATGTCCTTTCATTGTTTAGTTTATACATGTATTTGAAAAACAAAATATTTTCTGTGTAGAAGTGGTGTGCTCGCAGATTTTAAGACATTGCAATCATCAAGTCGTCAAAACTCACATATTCAGAAAACAAAATGACAGTAACTTCGGTATTTTGTTATATATTGTTAGATTTGTTATACAGTCTGCACAATTTGTTATATTAATAAGCACACTACAACTAAAGAACTAATATGATTATACTTGGTTCTGTTAACTAGTTATAGGAGGAAATATATTACATGTAGTAGTTTATCAAAGCGGGAATTACTAGAATTTTGAATATATGGGAGTTAGAGCGTCAGATTTCAGAAGAATTCCAAATCATCGAGTTGTATCTTTTCAAACAGGGTTAAATTACTTTTTCACATGTATCTTTTTTTCTTGGTCATTTGTCACTTTAAAATGCATAAAATAGACAATGTATTTTATAAATTTGAAATTATATTTTCAAAAATTTTAACGCATAAACCAGCTAATGGAAATTAAAGGAAACGTATAGAGAGAACTGTTTCACGCCAAAATTCTGACGTCTTATATCTCAAAACTTCTTACATGGAATTTCAAAATTTTTGGTCATGTTGTTCTATTGACAAAGTTCTTCAAAACGAAATGTCAGCATTTTAATTCTAATTACAAAATTTCTGACACTCGTACTCCCTTAATTTATTTCAGTCATTGTATATTTTGTCTACAGAGAAGACTAATGACTCCCTTATCATGCGTTTAAAAATAACAGAAATACGTCAATAATTAACTTCGGTATTTAGTTATTTGTTACCACTGGGTCGATGCCACTGCTGGTGGACTGTTAGTCCCCGAGGGTATTCGCCAGCCCAGGAGTCAGTACTTCGGTGCTGACCCGGAAGCCGATTCTATTTGGAACCTAACAAAATTTTTTGTAAATTTTGTTGAAAACTAAGGAGTATCTCCCTCATGCAAAGCTCTGTCCTTAGTTGATTTTGGCTGTACATTTAGATCATATTGGTTATTTGTTCTCTATCAGTTATTTAAACATATTTGAGTTTACGGTCTTCCAAACGTTTCGATTTTATCTTTACTGAAGAGACATAAGTTGTCGAGAATTTAAATTCACAGAAACTTTGGTATTTAGTTATTTGGTACGTTTGAAGATAAATTTAGACCTAAATTCATCACGGGTGTAAAGGTACTGACAAAAAATTATACTGCATCTGTACACAATATATGTTATATATGTTGTGTACAAATTGTAATTTTGTACAAATTATAATTTGTACAAAAAATTTGTACAAACTATAATTTGTATTTTCAGTTTGTACAAATCACAATTTGTACAAAATTAGCTTATACAAATTATAATTTGTACAAAATAAGCCAAAAAAATCACTTATGATTTGTACAAACTCTTACATCATTTACTAAACTCTGTCTCAAATGATAAATTTAATGAAAACATGATTTATCTTCAAATAATCAGGCAAATATTCACTTAATTTCTCTAAATTTTGCAAAATTAATTTTTTGGTATGAATATTATTACTAGAGCAATACAGAACTGTGTTCAACCAGTTGCTTTACATCAAATTCCTGAAAGTTCGGTGTATTGCAACTACACCAATTCAGCGATCATATGTCAATCGTGATTCCTCCGTGTTGTTTTTTACATACTTTTAAAGCTGTGCAAATATTTTTCATTTCATGCAAAAATATTTAAAATATCTATATTTTTCAGACTACATTAGAAATTGAAATTTAATAGCGCCAAAGCAGCCACTGTTAATATGGAATGCGTGATCATGATAATCTCAGGATACTACTGTTGAATTAACAGTTAAGATTTTCTATTAATATCACAAAACACATTGAAATAAAAATGCAAATACATGTAGCTGTATAAAATGTCAACACTTTCTTGATTCATTAAATTTTATCCATTGTAGAGATGTCCCTTCTAAGCGGATTGCCATTGTCGGAAGGATGAATAAACACACAGGCATACATTGTCATAATGATTTTTATGGCTAGAAAATGTAATTTTGTAATTGTACAAAATTTAGTGAAATAGTCTGAGGTGTTCTTAAACATGTTGATTAAAATAAATCCTATTTTCAGTAATTTCATCAGTTGAAATAAAGTTTAGCAAATGATGTAAGATATTGTACAAATTGTAAGTGATTTTTGGGCTTATTTTGTACAAATTACAAGTTGTATAATATAATTTTGTACAAATTGTAATTTGTACAAACTGAAAATACAAATTATAATTTGTACAATTTTTTTTGTACAAATTATAATTTGTACAAAATTACAATTTGTACACAAGATATATATCATTTCATGGTAATGTATTAAACTTTTGATTGTTGGAGTTAAGTTTATTGGTTGACTTCAACATGGCGAGTGTCTTATAAGAAGCAGGAGATGCTTACTCTACCGGTTTACCTGATCTCCTCCATGGTATTTTTATTGGGTCCTGATATCCTCTGTGGTTTTTTATTGGATTCGTGTTGTTCATTTTGTATATGTCAGTGTCTTCAGTTTTTTCTTATCTGTGCCATGCTCATGTTATATCTGTGTTTCTTTGTTTCCGATGTTGCCATTGTCCTATGATTGTTCGTTTTAGACTGACGGTGCAGTTCTCACTAACTGCCTTGCTCAAGCGATAGAATATCTATCTCTTCCGCAGTAATAGACGTCATTTAACATGTTTAAGTCAACAAATTGCAGAGAATTTGGGTAATAAGAAAATTACTGAACAGATTGTCAAAAGCCAAAGTCCATGAGGCAAAACCACAAACCACGTGGAAAAACATCGGTAATATTGTCCACTGTTATGTTTCTGACTTTTTACAGGCATTCTCAATTGACAATTTAGCAGTTACTATGTACAAGTAAATGTGTACTATGATGATCACTATAAGGTCGACAAAATAATGTCTGTATTATGTGGAATAGTATAGGTATTGTGTGTAGAATATTGAAATTAACATTACTGTCTTATCCTTTTTATTGTCTGAATAACAGAAAATACACTTTTTTTCAATATTTAATTTGGTGCTGTAGGAGGGTTAGAATAGTAACACGTACCAAAGATTTTAAATTGGATTTGTTAGAAAATGACATTAACGAATCAGCTTCCTTCAAAACCTTCAATATCTCACTTACAGTGTGTGAGGTGCTGTTGACAGAACAGGACATGCTTACCCTTTCGGAGCACTTGTCGTCTCTCTCAGTTTCATGGGAATTCACACTGTGAGTGTCTTTCTTTTTAATGGTGTATTTTATTTCTTCGTTTTTGTAGCTGTCCATATCATTTTTTCTGTGCTGTCGTTTTTGCCATGTCTTTGGACTTCTTTTTATGTAACGGCCACTCCTTTGTTCCTTAAGCATTTTACTGTCGTTGTCCTTTGATTCGCATTTCTCTCGAACTTATATCGCCCCTGCGTATATTCTTCAATCTGTTACATTTTTTCTTTACTTTACTAGTTCAAACATGTCAAACTTGTATATTTTTCAATTTTTACGTTGTCAAATTTGTATATTTTCTCAATTTTTACGCTGTTTCTTTAGCTTACTCGCGCGGCTTGTACATATATTCTTCAATTTGTTACATTGTTTCAGAAGTTCACTCAAATTACTCGTGTAAATATTTATCAATTTTGTTGAGTTTCACAAATCATTGCAGTGCTTTTAGTCAAAGGGTTTTACTTTCATGACAATACCATTAGTTTATGTTTAATTGCAAATAATTACATTTCATGAATATTCATTGGAATTCCGTCAGTTTGATAGGTGAACATCGATCACGTGACATATCAATGTGAAGTTGCAATTCCCATGAAACGCATTTGACCACGTGTTCACGTGACGGATGAATTTGTAAAAATAGGACCCCAATGTACATGATGTTCTTCCCTGTAAATAAAGTTGTTTTTTTTATATTTCGGATTTAAAATGTAATTATAAGAATGGAATGCATTATTTTGAAGTTTCATAGGGACTATGAAAGGGTTGACCGGGAGCACATTTTTAACATGAAGCGCTACCGCTCTTCATTAAAAATGTGCTTCGGTCAACCCTTTCATATCCCAATGAAACTTCAAAATAATGCATTCAATTCTTAAATAAAGAAATATAAGGTCAAACAATGATTTACCAGCTCTTTTACAAATGGTTGTTATTGGTTGTTATCCGACTTCTTGGTAGATTAAGAAAGTGTGCGACCTCTTCCTATGGAAAAAAAGCATGGAATTAGTGCGTGTATGATTAAAAAAAACAGTTACTTGATGTATGCCTGGACTTTTTTTATCACAATACAGGGTTATAATGCCTAAAATTTTGAAATATATATTTTCAAGTCATTATTATTTTTTTTTGAAAATAGGAAACATTTGAGTTACATGTAAATGATAACACTGATAACTGATCAAAACATTTATAAATGGATGCAAATATTATTTTTATGAAGAACGAATAGACCAAAATGAAGGCCTATTTCGGTATATTGCAAGCCTAATATAAATTCTGTTTTGCTTTTTGATATCTTATTTAATACTAATTTCATAGTAAATTCGGAATTTTTTCTCACATTCATCACATAGCAATATTTGAAACTATTAAACAAAGGTAAATCTTTAATTTTTGAAATTTATCTCTAAAAATTCGAGTTATGGACACAAAGTACAAAACGGAAAATAAACAAAAGATAACATCGTCATATGTAAAACATTTTCATATGAATTTTGTACTTCAGATGTAATGTTAGAATGCTATTGTGCATTTTATTTAATGACATTCCATGTTGTCTCGGTACATGAAACAAACCTGAACCGCGTTTACGCCTTGTGTAGAACAGAATATTTCCATGGCTGTTTGTTCTCTATTGGGAATTGCCAGTGCTGACTGGGGTTCCATATACAAATGTTCCTGTGCATGCGTTTCAACAACACCCTCAACTACATAATCGGCTTCTGACAAAACTTTGTCAATCCCATCATCTTCTAAATCGACTTTGTAGAAAAACATTGAGTTTTTCTCAATAGCTTCCTATGGATTATAAAAGCACGAAAAATATAAAGTTATATTATATAGGAAAAATACCTTAAATATGAAGTCAACACAATACAAATTGTCTGCACAATTCAAATAGATAAAGATGAAAATATATATGTTATTAGGTTTTGAGAAAAAGGAGACATGCTATTTTTTTCTTGACCCTCTTTTACTTATCTTTCCGCCATAAAAATGGTCTCAGAAACTACGGGTCTTAGCATTACCAAACTGGACAAGAATATGGACCTCTATTCCAAAATTGGAATCGGGTTTACGAATTTTTAAAATAGCACCCATTTTCACTGAAAACGCTAAAAAGGAAATTCAAAAGTGTCAAGAATTGAAAGAAACTCTACAAAAAAGTCTGCAGACCTAGATTAGGCCATGGAATTTGACTTTAAAGTTTTTTGTGATGAATTTGTATCACAATTCTGAAACATTATTTATATTTTTTTGTCATTGTGGTCTGTCGTGATCCTTCAAATTGAAAGTAATGTAAATGTAGTTAAAAGTTTAATTTGACAGGGAAGCATTTGTGGTGGTCTGTGCTACAAAGGTATTTCTGAATTCGGAGAAATTTAGAGACTGACAGATTGAGGTCTACTGTAATTCTTTTTCCGTTTCAAGCCGATGGATTACGATAATAAAAAACACGATCACAACTAACGGAAAAAATACCTCTAAATCGAGAAATAGAAATTCGCCAGAAAATGTGAGGAGTTGCATGAATAACATTATTATATTAGACAAGAGTGATTCCTTACATTTCAGTTGTTCCTTCAAAACAGTCGTCTGAAAATATTGTGCACTTACATCAACTGTGTAGACAGCATCTAAATCTTCATAATCAACCTTCACAATTCTTGCAGCTTTATAAGCAGCTTCTCTGGTTTTCGCTAGGACTGCTCCAATTATCTGGCCAAAGTAGTTGACCTGCAAAATTTAACTCTTATGCAAAAATGACAGGAACTCCTTTAGAAAGTATCAGGTGCTCCAGAAGAGCTTGCATCATTTTATGTCGAAACTTATAACTAAGTAACTTGAATAAAAAGGTAAATGGTTGCATATTGAAAACATAAATTGTTTGTTATTAGTAAGAATGAATTTCAAACGAAATTTATATAATGTCAACCAATTCTGACATTTATAAAAACATCGCTAACACAGTACCAAAGCAAAAATGGATCTAGAATAAAAAATATTCAAAATGTATAGCGATTCAGAGGCAACCCAAATGGAGTCAAAATAACAAAGATGAAACACATATACAACACCAACAAGACAGCTTCAAGACTTAAGCATTAACACTTTCGACCTTTCTGCCCTTATTTGTAACAGATAATACTACTAATTAGGTCAGACTATTAAATTGTGTATCAGCTGTTATCAATACTCAGTAAGAAGAAGAAATAATTTATCCAATGTTCAAGGAAAGTATACGCTTCAAATAGTTTCCAACTTTACAAATTGAAGAGGTAGATTATCTAAGAAACAAAAGACTTGCAAATTGCATATTAAAGTTAACGTAGTATGGTAAATACGACAAAAAGGAATACCATTGAATCAGGTACATTGCAAAACATTCGAAAAATCATACAGTGACTTTCAAACTTAATTACTCTAAGAAAACCTAGAGTGACATCAGTTGCCCTGGAAGGGTAAGTAATTTTCATTTTACAATAGGTTGTTCATTTGACTTATTTGTAAGTTATTCATTTTTTAATTAAATATAAGCGGTCATCAATTTTCGCGAATGGAAAATTGTGTAAGGGTAAGACATGTTTAAAATATACTGATTTTAATTTCGCGAGTTTTTATTTTCACGCCTCCAGAAACCTCGCGAATATAGCGAAAATTAGACCCTCGCGAAAATTACCCGCTATACGGTATTTAACACGTATTAGTTATGTCACTGACGTTTGGGCAAAATATAACTTACTTTTTTATCTGCAAACAATTCATCATCACGAATTACAATACCATGTGTGTTTTCTCCTGGGACATCTTTTACGCAGATGAAATCTACAACTCCATCCAGTTTCAAAGCTTCCGCCTGGTCGATGTTTAATATGTTTGCATGTGATCGAGTACTCGTAACTGCAGCGGCAAATAACTCATCTGCAATGTGATGAAATTGTGCAACTCATTTGTCATTAATTGTTTACTTGATATCTGTACTTTTCACTTGAATCTTCATTTAAAATTTTGCGTCGAAATGCGCATATGCAGAAATTAAATTAACAGTAACTTCGATATTTTGTTATTTATTACCACTGGGCCGATTCCTCTGCTGGTGAACTGTTAGTAACCGAGGGTATTCACCAACCCAGTATCAAGTACATCGGTGCTGGAAATTTGCATAATTTAGATTTAGCATTTTTTTTCAAAAATGAGGAGTATCCCCCTATCGTATAGCTCTGTCCTTAGCTGATTTTGGTTTAACTTTTTAGATCATATTGGTAATTTGTTCTCTATCAGCTTTTATACATATTTCGGATATGGATTTCCAAATGATTTGATTTAATCTTCACTAAAGAGACATAAGTTGTCGAAATGCGCATATGAAGAAATTACATTAACAGTAACTTCGGTATTTTGTTATTTAAAAGTAGTTAGAATTTAAACATATTAAAAATCTATTGATGCCGGTAATGTGACATAAACTGTAATACGGCCAGACAATTAACAATAGAATTTTTGGTTAGTTCACATGTTTTAATATCTTATATATATACTTATTCCCTATTAAAATGGTTTGTTTAAAACAGGCACATGTCTCCTGCGCTATGTTGATTAAATTTCCGACTACCGAGGCAACAGCAAAGCATTATAAATCCAAAATACATGGCAATATAAGGATTAAATACAGAGTGTCAATATAAATAACTAAATACCGAAGTCACTGTGAATTTACTTTCTGCATATGCGCATTTCGACAAATTATGCCTCTTCAGTGCAGATAAAATCTAAACGTTTGGAAGACCATAAACTCAAAAATGTTTAAAAACTGATAGAAAACAAATAACCAAAGTTATCTAAATGTAAAGCCAAAATCTGCTAAGGACAGAGCTTTGCATGAGGGAGATACTCATAAATATAAATGACGAGAACAAAACAGACAAACCAACAGAATATATTGCAGTTGCCACAAAACAACAAAAAAAACATCTACACATTAACAGTGTGAACCCCTGAAAAACAGTAGTGTCATCCGGTATTATGTTATTCTGTCCGACAAAAAGAAATGATTTGCCCATCAATAGTTTTAACAAGTGCAAATAAAATAAAGAACCAACAATAAATCAAAGTAACATGATTGTATACCTAAAATATTAAAAATCTAAAAAAGTTTGTCTCTCCTGCAGTGTGGAGTCCGTAAAACGATTCCCCGTGAGAGAGATGTATGCTCTATATACATTACAGTTATGGTGTACTTGTTTTTGAGAGAATTGCTCATATGAATGCACTATCATTCTTTCAAATTTTGGCTTTTATTTTTTTTGTAATTCAAAATTGTTTTTCTGACCACCTGTTTATTGTGCCCTTGTCTCATGATTTTATTATGCCAAGTTTTCTTACAATTGGCTCGATGAGTGCCCTAAGGTTGTTTAAATGTTGTGATCGTCCTCTACTAGTCTTTTTGTCGGGAAATTGATGACAGCGATTGTAAGAACACTTTGCCAGTTAAGTTTATGTTTGTTGACGATCCCGCATCCATGGATCAATGAAGAAAAAGACATGGATGTAGCGTTGCTCAGCAATTAGCAATGAATACCGCTCAAACCGGTGCTAGGGGCCGTCTTGAACTTGCTATGAGGTATTACTAATGCTCATTGTTGAAAGCCTCATGGTGACTTCGAGATGAAGAACAACAATAAAAGCGTTGTTCTATTGCTGTGTTTTACCATGTATTTGAAGAGATTTTGTCTCATTTGCATTTACTCCATATCCCTTCATTGTTAATTTTAAAAAAATGATGAAAATTTCCATTCTATCGCTTGCGCTTTAGTCAAGTATATTCTATTCTAGAAATTGCCATACTTTTGACCCTTTTTTAAACTTTCAATTTAAGTCGTTCAAATGCCATATCAAGGATTATATATTATATTGACGTCGATTTCGTTCGCGATTTTGGAGACGGCAGGGGAACATAAGTTTGGTTTTTCATTCTCGTTTTACTGTACTATATTTGTCGTTGGGATATTCACCTACAAAGTGGTCAGTAATTTGGTGATGGCCAGAAAAAAAAAGATTTTACTAGGAAAGTTGCAATATCTAAATTAAAAAAATGTATAGAACTTAGGAATCTTTCCATTGTGCATAGCTTTGTCTAGATTGATTTTAGCTTTTCGTCAAGATCTTACTGGTCACTTGTTCTATATCAGATTTTAAACATATTCCGGTTGATGGCATTCCTATTATTTTGATTTGATTTGCACTGAAAAGACGCCAGTTCTTGAGTACATACAAGAACTTCGTAATTTTATAATTTTTGTAATGCATTGAAACAGGCAGTGAAATTTATGATTAGGCTAAAAAAACGAACAGCGATTAAACACACGCGGACAAATCCAGATATGAAACATAAATTGAAATCATAGATAAACAGCTAACTCTCAAAAATGATTTAAAGAAATGTACAATTGTGCATGTACGATTTTGACCTAAATTTACTTACTTGAGAAGGAGGGAATATCATCTACAAACATTGCTTCACCAGAAACGATATAGTCGGATGTAACATTAGGAATTGGTTGCCATACCGCATGGCTGCCCTCGTCATCCGGCGTATCAAACACCTGTGTACCTGTTGATGGCTCAGTATTGTAAGACGTGGTAGCACTTTTTATGTTGTCAGTGAACGATATCTGCAGAAACATTAACACAGTTGATATAACAAAGATTGCCGTATTGCTTTAAAAAATTGAAACGCACGTATAATGGCTGATATTCCTCATGATTCCCTAAAAAACAAAATTGTAGTATAATGTTTATACTGGGGTGCTATAATTTGTATGATAATGAAATGTTGATAGATCATGGGAAAAACACACAAATCAATAATATATCCCTTTCCAAATCAGTATAAATTGACAATTGGTTTTGCAAATAGGAATAAACATTTTTGGTAGATCCGTAATTAAGTGTAAATAACGGAGCTGAAAAAAAACATTGTCTATGACAAGACATGACTTTTCATTGGCAGTGTGATGGGTGATATACATAAATCAGATCATGCTTACTCTTGGGGAGTACTTGATGATACCTGCGATTTCGGAGGTGGTTCACATTGGCGAAGCTTTTTGGGATTCTTGTTCATCTTTGCCCTGTCTTTGTCATGTTGCCTTCATTTGTGTTGAATATGCAGTGTCGTGTCTTTTTTATTTTTTAATATTAAACCTTCCCCTTTTATCGTTTTGCATCGGTTTTCGTTTGCCCATGTATTTGAAATTATACTTATACTTCTTGCCTTTGATGTGTACTGACCGATAAAGTCATTATCAACATACTGGACCATATCAAAAATTTATTGGATCAGTACGTCAGATGACATGCGCGAACCGTAGCGACGCGCATTAATCTAAATTTAAAGTCAACTCATGAATAAAAATTATTTGCGACAAGAAACAGTAAACAATTTTGGAATTATTCGTAATTCAAACAGAACACACGTTCTTTATAACTTTTGAATGTATTTCTGAAAAATTCATACCTTGGTTCTGCAATAAAATCATCAGGCCATGAATCAAATTCGCTATGATGGTTTACTCTCTTCTAATGAACTGTCGCCGACTTTAAATAAAGACAATAAGACGCCTACCCCGTTACTACAAACCCCTACAACACTGAATTACGCAGGGTGTATACAGTGACAAGAAAGGCGCCATGCTCAAATGACGGTCTGTGTTTGACGAATTTATCTTCTAGGTTGATGTCCATTTGAAGCAACAATTACTTACTAAGTTGCGGTATTGATTGTATGTTGTTTTATATCAGTTGAAGGGGGCTATTTTCATCATTTGTCACACTATTTCAAACAAAAACAAAATGACAAGACGTGTCTTGTTCAAACCCAACATACAGAAGGACGTGACGTCACACTACCCTGACATCAACAAGAATTGTGCACAATACAGTTTAGGCATGAATTATTCACCAAAGAAAGAGTTCCCTTTATAATTTTTTCAAAGTTAAAAACGAAATTGCAATATTTGGAAATTCCTGATAAACAGAATATATGACTTTTTGTTATTGATACGGACTTTATCACGGTAGGTTCGCCCTTGCGGGCTCACCTGATATACTACCGTGATAAAGTCCGTATCAAAAACAAAAAGTCCTTTATTCTATATTAAACAAACATCTACTTCTGCGGTTCGTTGTTGTATTATCAGAATATATACATGTCATTTATTGAACATATGATTTATCTGACACTAAGTTGACTCACTTTGACTCTCGCAACAGACATTGTAACACGACAGGAGGTGTATTTCTTTTGAAATGCCTGTACCAAGTCAGGACCATTGCGGTCGACAATTTTTTTCCGGTGGCTTCCACCAGATTTGTCTTTTTTTCTCATGGACCTCGGCTCTTGACAACTCTGTTAGGTAATTTTGTTATAACCCCATGCAAAGCAGGAGGAGACTCCTATCCGTACAACGCAAATGATCTCAATCCTTACAAAATACACAGAATGTTCTGCGGGTTGTATGCAGCTACTAATTATGAAATTAGAAGACTGGTGTACTATTCTTTCTAGAATATATGTACCAGTTGTCCCATTGACATAATATTTCCGAGGATGGCCAAGTCAAGTCAGTACGAGTTATATTTATTTACAATACTAGCTCCTCGCGATATTCCTTTACAAATATACTTTGTTTCAGCCAAATAAGAATATTTTGAAATTATATATGGGGTTGAATAACCCGCATTGCTGTATTGTGCACATGCCATATGCAAATTGGACACTGGTTAAATGATATATATGTAAAAGATTTATTTCGCACTATAAGGTATAAAACGTAAATGGTTTCTTATAAATGAAGTACCTGCTTTATTTGTTTGATCTGTAAACACATCTTGTTCATTAAACTCCCCGCTAGAGTAGATTTGAACTGTCCGTCGGAATTATCTATTCTGCTGATTTCCTCTGTAACGACATCTACAGCCTTAATCAAGAGAGTGTCATCAAAATTCCTGTACATGGAAAATATGAAATAATTAACTTCAATGTAGAAATTTTATTGTTAATGTAATATTTCAACATTGTACTTCATTCAGAGGTACATATTTACCTCTTAAAAATGAATATATTTACAAAAGTCAGTCTACATAAAAATCCGTGATGCAACATTTTCAACATTTAAAACAGTTCCATGCAACGATACACTTTTTTGTACATGTAATATTGGTCAAAGTTTACATTTTAGTTAAATGTTTTAGGTATTTTGTTGAAAATTCATAGTTTGATTTTTGTATTATCGTACTCTATTTTTGTTTACCATTTCTTAAGAGTGATAAGAAAGAAACAAACATACACATTTACATTTTAGTTAAATGTTTTAGGTATTTTGTTGAAAATTCATAGTTGAATTTTGTATTATCGTACTCTATTTTTGTTTACCATTTCTTAAGAGTGATAAGAAAGAAACAAACATACACATTACAAATTCCAAGGTTAATCCAAGATAGTAAACATTAACCGAACGAGGCTTCGTTTGTCATTTTGATTTTTTTTTACAGGGAAAAAATCGGTTGTATGGTATTATATATAAGGAATATAGAACATTTTGTTTTCGATACGGATCACCGCCAGTATCAAGTGAGCCCGTTAGTGTGAGCTTGATGTGTTAAAATACAAAAAGTACCGAAGTTGCATAAAAACAGTAAATTTCATTATGCTGTACACGTGTTTCAAGGAGTAATCTCTCATCAGCAGTGATTAAGTCCGTATCAAAAGCAAAATGTTTTACATTTCTTTTATCGGTAATTAACAAAATGATAAATAAAACTCTAAAACTCTAAAACTCTAAAATAAACTGAAATACGCTGAAATTTCTTTTTTAGCACCATTAATCTCTTGTTAATTGCAATAATTTATGAATTTTTCATTCAGCGTATTACGCGTATAAACACTACTAGAATACTGACAAAGTCAGAAAGGGCCCTGCCCCCTTGTGCGTCCCAAAAAACTTGTTTGTGGAATTTCATGGAAATCATAACACAATTTTGGAGGAAAAACATATATAACAAAATCCTAAGTTATTGTAATAAATTTATCTTCTGCATATGGCCGCTTTTACAACTTATGTCTCATCTGTTCAGATCAAATCAAAACATTGAAAATAATATATGAAGGTCATTTCAAGTTATCATACAACACAGCTTATTCTCAAAATATGACTTTTTTTCTATAAAAACTAAGTTTTCCCCAAAAAAATGTTTTATGATTCTCCTCAAAATCCTAAGGGACATTCATTTTATCAAGTCCAACACTGTTCCTAAAACTTATAAAAATCTGTGAAGTCATTTCAAGTTACCATACAACATAGAGCTTATTTTCATTATATGCACTTTTTTTATATAAAAACTAAGTTTTTCCCCGAAAAATGTTTTCGGATTTTCCTATAAAACAGAAGACAACTTCCTATCGTCAGGATAAACCTAGTGTATCAAAATCAAATAAATACCTGAAGGCAATCTTAATTTATTGTAGGACATAGAGCTAATACTCAAAATATGCACTTTTTCATATAAACACTAAGTTTCTCCTTCAAAAATATTTTCGGAGTTTTCCTCAAAAACTAAATGGAGCTGCCTGTGGTCAAATTTGAGTTTGAGCATCCAAAAATCATTAAAATCCCTGATGGCAATCTTAAGTTATCGGACTAGAGTTTGTCTCTCTTGCAGTGTGGAGTCTGTAAAACGATTCCCCGTGCGAGAGATGTATGCTCTCTATATTTTTCAGTTATGGTGTACTTTTGCGTGAGAGAATTTCTCATATGGATATACTATTGATACTTTCAAATTTTGGCAATTATTTTTGTAATTTTCGAAATGTAATCCAGACCACCTGTTTTAAGTGCCCACATCTCACTATTTTATAACGCCAAGGTTTCTTACATTCGACTTGATGAGTGCCCTGTGTTTGTCTATATGTTGTAGTCGTCCACTAGCTTAAGACTCTAGTGCTTTTGTCGGGCAAAGGATGACAGTGATTGTAAGAGCACTTTGCCAATTTAATTGATGTTTGTTGACAATCCCGCACCCATGACCAAGAAAGACATGGATGTAGTGTTGCTCGACAATAAGCAAAGCATTCCGCTTAAACCGGTGCTAGGGGCCGTCTTGAACTTACTATAAGGTATGAGCAAAGCTCATTGTTGAAGGCATAGTGACTTCAAGATGAAGAACAATAATAAAAGCGTTGTTCCTTTGTTTGTTTTTTACCATGTATTTGTAGAGACTTTGTCTCATGTGCATTTACTCCATATCCTTTTATTCACCATATAGCTAATTCTCAAAATATGCACTTTTTCATATATATGTACTAAGTTTTTTTCCCGAAAATCATTTTCAGGATTTCCTCAAAAACGAAAGGGAGCTTCTTTTGGTCAAGTCCAACCTTGAGTATCCAAATCATTAAAATCCCTGAAGGCAATCTTAAGTTAATGTACGGCATAGAGCTAATTCTCAAAATAGCACTTTTTCAATTAAAAACGAAGTTTTTCCCAAAAATCATTTTCCGATTTTTCTAAAAAAATGAAAGGGAGCTTTCTCTAATTAAGTTCAACTTTCAGTAAAAAAAAATTATAAAAATCGGTGAAGGTAATCTCGAGTTATCGTACGACATAGAAAACGCTGACGGACAGACGGACGGACGGACAGACAGACAGACGGACGGACAGGCTGATTACTATTGGGCGCAGCCATTTCATGCAAGGGCCCTAAAAATTGACGTCAGCCTAGCAAACTTGCACGTGACGCCTTCACAGTGACCAGATAATATCGTGATAAGTGTCCAGTTCGATGATACTAAGATTTTCAGTCTGTGTAAATAAAAGGAAATTCCTGCAAATTACCGATAAATAGAAATGAAAGGTGAACATTCGTGAAATAAAAGATTTGTCACAGGCAGGATCTGTAATGCACTGTAAAAATTGGTTTTTGTTGCTGTCTTTCCAAGTTACAAGGATGTTTCAAACGGTCAAACAACAAAGTAAAGTGTCCTTAAACAGATCAATTATATCATAAGATTGTTTTGGACTTTAGTGTCATGTTTATTTGAATACTATCGACGCAAATCATGAACTGCATACCGAAATTTACTGTTGATTATGCAACTTTGGCATTTTTGTGACTGTATTTTGAAACCATTGGGCCGATGCCACTGCTGGTGGACCAGAGGTCCCCGAGGGTATTCACCAGTCCAATAGTCAGACTTGTCTGACATGAAAAATTTACTTGCCTTTGATACAAATTTACTGTTTTTATCAAAATTCTAACCCCTTAAAAATACTGAGGATTCATTCCGTGTATGGCACTTGGTGGATGTTCTAGTTACCGGATTTGGCCTCCTATTTCGATATTTTTGGTAATGAGTACTTCTTTTTAGACTACTTTTGGATTATGGTTTTCCATATTCATTTGTTTCTAATGCTGCTTATGAGAGGTTACTCCTTGAAACACGTGTACAGCATAACGAAATTTACTGTTGATTATGCAACTTTGGCATTTTTGTGACTGTATTTTGAAACCATTGGGCCGATGCCACTGCTGGTGGACCAGAGGTCACCGAGGGTATTCACCAGCCAAATAGTCAGACTTGTCTGACATAAAAAAATTACCTTGCCTTTTATAGAAATTTACTATTTTTACCGAAATTCTAACCCCTTAAAAATACTGAGGATTCATTCCGTGTATGGCACTCGGTGGATGTGGATTTGGCCTCCTATTTCGATATTTTTGGTAATGAGTGCTTCTTTTTAGACTACTTTTGGATTATGGTTTTCCATATTATTAGTGTCTTATGCTGCTGATGAGAGGTTACTCCTTGAAATACGTGTACAGCATAACGACATTTACTGTTGATTATGCAACTTTGACATTTTTGTGACTGAATTCTGAATACTTACCAATTTAAGACAGAAAAATTAAAATTAAAAATAGATATACTTACTGTCCTGAAAATACGTCTACTGCCTTTTTTGAAAGAACAGGTGCTCTGCCAATATTACCAACACATACTCGGCAGTCTTTGATGTTGTTGCCTCCTTCTTTGAAACATATATACATGGCAGCATTAACAATGGCATAATCAAATCCACGCCGTGATGGTTGTTTTTGGAAAAATACATATTCGTCCTATGATAAAAGAAAAGAAATATATAGTTTGCAATTACATCAAGCTTTTTAGGGAATAATCCAAAATATTTAGGCAAATTAAAACAATGCCGCTTAATGTAGGGCTAGAGATTATTTATTTGAAACGTCATTACATTATCCGGAGATAGCTAAAAATATTAAGTGCATTAGGCGATTTCTCCCATGCTAAGCAAGTAAATAATATTAATTCGTCGTTTTTACTTCGGTATTTTGTTATTTATTACCACTGGGCCGATGCCTCTGCTGGTGG
The DNA here is from genome assembly GCA_002080025.1 of Modiolus philippinarum. Lineage (NCBI taxonomy): Eukaryota > Metazoa > Mollusca > Bivalvia > Mytilida > Modiolidae > Modiolus > Modiolus philippinarum. Next base: position 71,329 of record MJUU01004019.1, on the reverse strand, counting down.
ACTGTTAGTCCCCGAGGGTATTCACCAACCCAGTAAGCAGTACTTCGGTGCTGACCCGAAAGCGATTGTAACTTGCAATATCTAAATTAAACATTTTTTTTAAACTAAGGAGTATCTCCCTCGTGCACAGCTCTGTCCTTAGCTGAAGTTTGGTTTTCTATTTAGGTTATTTTGGATATTTGTTCTCTATCAGCTTTAACATGTTCATTCGGTTAATGGACTTCCAAATGTTTTGGTTTTATCTGCACTGATGAGACATAAGTTGTCAAAATGTTCATATGCAGAAAATAAATTAACATTAACTTTGGTATTTTGTTATCTTTTTACCAATGGGCACTCATTAAACTTCGTGCCATTTTTAATTTTCTTGGTTTCTAATGAAAACTATGTGGAGAAAACGAATTTTCATACAGTTAAATCGTGATTTGAAAATAAATACTTCACTTCTATAGAAAAATTGATTTCAATATGCTCGCAAACGGTCTCAAATTAGAAGAATGATTTTTTATTTTATGGAGTTGGAAGGACGAAAAATCTATACATAGCAAAGTTAGTGTATGCTTAACAAATTCTTTATTGCAGCATTCTGTAATTGTTTTATTTATATACCTCTGACATCAGCGGAACTGCCACCGATGTGAGAATTTCGCTACTTCCCTGTCGACCAAGTCCATTCAGGAAGAAGTTTTGATCCATATTAGTCTTAACTGTAGCCCCTAAAACAATCATTATTTGTTATTATTCGTTGCAGCATCACAGTATGCTTCATTCATATCAAGATTTCAAGACAGAGAAAGAGACGGGCGTGGGATGGACACTATAGACCATATTTACACAACTCTGTCATCGTTTGTTTACCAAGTCAATACACTTTATCAATATTTGTCTAATAGTTTTTTTATAATGTTTGCCTAGATTTTCACTACTTTGAGATATTATTGTTCATATATCGACCTATCATTGCAATTTGGAATTGTAAAAACAGACATATATTTTGAATAAAAGTTAAATGTGATAACCATGGTAGACCTTTTATTGCACTTTGGAAGTTTGTAACTAGAAAAATATTTTGCATAAAAAATTAAGGTAATAGACCTAGGTTAAGGGAGATAACTCTTTAAATCAGTAAGACGTTTGAAATAGTTAGTTTCATCAATGCTTTTTAAGCATTGACGTGAAAAAGAATAAAAAATCATCTATGTTACTCAGAGGCTTAGAATCTGTTTATGAAAATGATTTCAACAAACTCACCTGTGATTTTTAAGAGTTATGTCCCTTAACCTAGGTCTACCTCCTTAAATACCAGAGTTTACGTACATTTCATTTTTGCAGATGGTAATATCGACAATCAGCCTGTACCTTCAATACAGATAAATCAAAACTAAGCGGAATATCTATCAAAGCAATAACCAAAGCATCTAAACGTTATACCGAAAATCAGCAAGAAAAATAACTTTTCCATTAAAGCGTTACTGCTTTGTTTTAAGGAAAGGTCAGATATTATAGGTTCCAAAATAAAACTGACAGAACCAAAGAATCGGATGTTTGTACATGAACACATCTATATTTTGGACGTCTAAGAGTTTACCTTTTGACTTGAATGTTAACTCTGCATTCAGTGCTGTAAACAATGTATGTAGATCGTGATTTGGAGCCTTACTCATAATGTGTCCCCCAACAGTCTGTAACAAAGATAGGAAGAAAATCTGATATATGGGCATTAGTATTATATATACCACGCTTCTTGTGAGTTAACATATAAACTTATGAGCATCTCATGTGATTTAAGTCTAGTTATTTTAACAAGTAAGGCATGGTATGTATGTTTTGTAACATAAATAAATTGATTGACAGAAATCGACCGACAGATTCAGAAATAAAATTAAACGTTTGTCCAATCTGATCGCATCCATAAAGTAGAGTGGTCGCGCTTTACTGATCATATATAAAGCCACATAATCTTTTTAATCGAAAATAGCATTTTAAATCATTTGATGAAAAGGCATGACTATTGTAATTTAAGTTTAGAGTGTATGCAATTTCTGTATTTTTAAGTTATTTTAAGATGTAAAAAGTGACGAATGTGTTTTTTTCTAACTATACTGCATTTCCATTTATATCAAGGTATGAAATAAATGGATATGTAGCTTTATTCTAAAGAAAACAGTTCAAAGTAATGCCTTCTAGTTAGTCATATCTAGTGTACAAGCTTCATGAACTATGATATAATTAACGCACAGACACAAAAAAAGTAATCTGGCCCTAACCATGTTCATAAGAAAAAAAAACTTTGCTCAGCAAATTTTCCTAGCATAAAGCATATTGAAAAAAAAAATAATCTGGAGCAATGCGGGTGAAAAAATATCCTGGCTACGGTAAAAAAAATCCTTAAAAATCAAATGTTCCGTGCCTAATATTCAATATTCAAGGCAACTCTACATGCACTCGTGTTTTAGAAAAAAAAGAGGTTACAAGTCGAAAAGAAAAACATAGCTCGATGAGCAAGAAATGTCAGTCTGCGGCTGTTTTATTGAAAAGATATGTGTCTGAATGTCTCTTTGAAAACAAGTGAAGGAAAATGTATAACATTGTGAAGCTGTAACAACAATCGTAACTGAGGTGAAACTATATTCATCTGTTTTCCAAGAAGTGGAGATAAATAGGAAATGAGCCGAGCATAATCCATGGTTTGACTTTAAGATTTTTAGATTTAGATTTTATCTGCACTGAAGAGACATAAATTGTCGAAATGCGCATATGCAGAAAGAAAATTCACAGTAAACTCGGTATTTAATTATTTGTTACCACTGGGTCGATGCCACTGCTGGTGGACTGTTAGTCCCCGAGGGTATTCACCAGTGCAGTAGTCAGTACTTCGGTGCTGGCCCGAAAGCCGATTATTTTTGGAACCTTACAATATCTAATTTTTTGTAATTTTATTGAAAATTAAGGAGTATCTCCCTCATGCAAAGCTCTGTCCTTACCTGATTTTGGCTTTACATTTAGATCATATTGGTTATTTGTTCTCTATCAGTTTTTAACATCTTTGAGTTTATGGTCTTCCAAACATTAAGATTTTATCTGCACTGAAGAGACATAAATTGTCGAAATACGCATATGCAGAAAGAAAATTCACAGTAAACTCGGTATTTAATTATTTGACTTTAAACTTTGAATTTTTAACCAGGGTTTAGGCTCCGCCCTTTTTCATTGCATTTGAATGGGTAATTTTTCATATAATGCCATTTCTACGGTTTAACTTGCAATGTCTTAGGTTAATCCATAGTTTTGCACAATGCTCAAAATAAGCATGATGAATCCATAAAAAGAACAAAGGATTATGTTACAAATACTAATATCTTAACTTTAAAATAAAATACAAAAAACACATTTTTGTGCTTTTGATAATTATTGTACTCAAAATCAAATGTACAATACAAATTATATATGTAGAACACATTACAATGGGTCATCTATGCTATTAAGATGATTACCAATGCTTTAAGGACAAATTGCAAAATAGGAATTTTAAAATAACTGCACGATATTATTATCCTACTACAGAATTTTACCACATTTCTTCACTATTCTTGTTCTTGTTCAATTAGGTTTATTTGTTGTGTCTTTGTCATACTACCTCAGTTCGTGTTGGATATGAATTGCCATGATTTTGGAGTTATGATTTCACCTTTCCTCATTGTTGCTTCGGTATTCGTTTGCCGATGCATTCTGTGTTGAAACAAAAAGTGATTCATTTTTCCAAACCGAAGATGAAACATGGGGAGACTATTCATTACAGCATCAAAAACTCTAATTGAATCTTAAGGTGAGAGGTACGTAAATAAGCGCCTCTACCGGTGATTGTTATAAATTTGCTTTAGAATGAACGTAAAATAATTTGAATTTTCACTTTAAATTATCGTCGTTTCAAACTGTATCCTACAATTTTTTTGAACAACTGATATTATGTTGCCAAAGAAATGTTTGTTTTATTGATATAAGTTTTTCATATGGTCAACGAGTTCGTTTTCATGGTAAAGATCGCTGAATAGTGGTTCATCTTTCAAATCACACCTAAAATCATAACTTTCATCGACGACGTCGCTATATAGACGGGAGCTTTTATCGAAAAAATCCATTTTTTTGTGTGACTATTCTGTGTTCATTTATTTATACCGGCAAAATGAATTCGGTGACCGTATATAACATTTACACCATTATAAAGGGAATTACATTGTTTAAAACATTTCATTTTTGCATCAAAATTGTAGAATACGTTTTCATAAACGCACAATTTAAAGAGGATTATTATATTATTTTCTGTACGTTTGACATAGATTCTATATGAACACAACATAACTGGTTTATTTTAACTTTTATGTTTATTTTCCAATCGGTCATATTTCAAACATTAAAATAGCTAAACCGATTTTATTTCACTAACAAATTCAGCTTCATTTGATGCACTTGCACGTAAAATTTTATAGAAATCTGGAAACTTTGCTGTTGAGGCACCTATTACCTTAAAAGATTTTTACAAAGAAATACTAAATGGTGGAATAACATTAAAAATATAATGGAATAGTTTTACTACAATGTAAAAGTATTCATATTACTAATTTCTAAACTTATGGTCATACACTGTATTTAATTTAAAGACAACATAACCTTAAATATTACTTACCGCTATATTTCTGACTTGATCTACACCAATCCAACGAAGACAGTGTAGTATGGCATTTAATGTCCTACAAACTGGTTCTGAAAAAAAAAACTCTCATCTTATTTTGGGAATATTTTTACCTCCCAAGGAAAACTATTATAACTCTGTATGTAATATTCCTTATTACATATGTATATAAATTTGGCATGATTTCAGGCAAATATGTTTCATTTCAAAAGTACTTACAATATCATTGTGTGTTTTGACAAATTAAATTGACTGTTACAGGTATTCGGTTTAATTACAAATCGTAGAGAGTCAGTTAATGTAGAAAAGATAACAGGAAACATTTTCACTGGCCGAAGATTACAATCACATGCGCCAATCTACCAGGGAATTGCACAGGAAAAACAATACAAAACAAAATAAAAAAAAAACGTAGACAACGATAGGAATTCCGGTTAGCCGGTACAGGCACAAGCAAGAGTTAGCGGTAGACTTAAACTGGTTAATGGGTACACAAACCTCCCCTTTCTCTATCCCGTTTCCATCTAGTACAAAAAAAAACCAATGCAGGTCGACTACAAGCTCTAAGACCAAAATTTGCAGAAGGAACGAATAAGACAAAAAAGATTTGCGATGGAGTGCTCGCCGCTAAACTGCCGGCTAGCTCAAGGAGCCTGCTGGCAACAACACTGTCGCACTACCGAAGAAAAATCAAATTCAAAACTTTCCAGGGGGTTTGGTAAAGAATTATCCTGTATTTCAGTAGACATCATCGGTATCAGTGAGATGTCACTTTATTTGGAAAATCTTCAGGTTATTGAATCCCTAAGCCAATATATTGGAATCTTGAAGAATATCCTGTCAATTTCCTATGTTACGTAAAGAATGCAAGTTACGTTCTAGTTTTTCTTTTTTTGTCAGTTTTTTTTATATATTTTTTACAATATATCCGTAAAAACAAGGGTGAGAATAAGTTGTTTGCGTGCCACACCATATTTAGATATCAAATGATCATATCATCTATAAAACGTCTGAAATGTATTTAACAATTTATAAAATCTGTAACCCTGCTGTAAAAGATGGATGTGATAGTAATTGTGATTCACGTTCATTAAAGTCATCAAGGGTAGAACAGACGCATGTGATTCGTACTAGTTGTGATTTATATATGACTCGTATGATGGAGCTACAGGAACGTCGCCGCCAAGAAAAGGGAAATAAGTAATAGTGAAATCAAAGTCATCTCTGTGATAATAAATTTTAGTTTTAATCTTACCAGAGTCACGATTTTAGCAGGATCGAGAAATGGGCAGTATCTAAAATCATTTTTTGCTTTGTTACGTTTCAGTTCTTGTGGGTAAATGAGGTCGACATAGTCTATATACTTGGCATTGCCAATAGTAAGGATATCGTCGATATACTTGCTGTTATCATTGAAAATTGAAATTAATTGCAAGTAATCACTGTTTTGTACGTTTCAATTTTGAAGTCCCGTTCATAGTAGAACAGAAAAATATCTGCAATGAAAGGTGCAATGAAAGGTGTACAGTTTGTACCCATGAGAATTCCAATGACCTGTTGATAATTGATGTCGCCAAAACGAACAAACACATTGTCTAGCAAAATTGTACATCGAAATAATAAAAAACTCAATATTCAAAGACACTCCGCACAGTATGATCAGTTTTAAATACCAGTTGGCATGTTCAACACGGTGGGTGTCTTGTTAGAAACAGGAGATGTTTACTGCACCGATACACCTGATCTCACCCATGTTTTTTTTTTCGGGTCCGTGTTGTTCATATTTGTAAGTGGTGAATGAAAGGATGTATTTTCATTTTCATTTTCTGTACTCTAGTCAAGAGTGTTTCATGTGTTTGTTGTAATGTGTCAAGATGAGAGATCAGTACACAGAATGGACTATTTTACCTGATGAATTCTTGCATAAATTTTCCAAGAAACTTTCCAAATTTGTCATTGCTATTGCTGAGCCAATTATCAGTTTATTATCTGTTACTTCTAGTACTAGTAATTCAGGTACATGTGTTCCACATATTATAATGTTTGAAGAAAGTCTCCCTGTCTTCATGGCTTCTCCTAAAGGAAATATCATAATACATGTTTGTATGTTTACATCAAACAACGGCAGTAGAATACCGAAGGAACAAATCATGAATATTAAATTTAAATGCCATCATAGGGACATTATTAGGAAATAAAATATTCTGTGTTATGTATATCATTTCTCAGGTGATGAATACATTGGAGATTCCTACCATGTAGACACACCCACTTGCTCCCCTTAAGTAGTTCATGAAAAAAACGTTGGGTGTTATTTCTCTGTTATTTATCTGTTAAATGGATAATGAGACTTTGGAGAGGATGAGTCATTCTTCATGTTTTAAACTTTGTGTTACGTTTTTTCTGCTTCTATCTATCACAAAGCAGTTTCTTTTTTTTTTTGCAAAATGGCTTACACTTTTCTGTGGTTATATACATATTAAGCAGACTTTTGACAACTTATTATTAAAATCGTAATTTTCCTTCATCTTTTAAAGGTACATGAAATAAAAGGGACAACAGGAAACACCTACAATGGCTGAAAATTATAATTACATGCCACAAT
>MJUU01004019.1:24196-46655 GCA_002080025.1 Modiolus philippinarum | reverse complement strand
AGAGTCAATATTATTGCTAATGCATCTTGTGCATGTGGTGCTCCTTGTGAGGATGCACAACATTTTTTCTTTCAATGCAAACTGTATGATAATTCTCGTAACGAATTGTTATTATATTTAAGACAACTTAATGTTCCTATTAATTTACTACTAGTAACATGTGGTAGTTCTCAATTAAGCTATGATGAAAATTGTGGTATCTTCAGACAGTTGTATAAATTTATAAAGTCATCAAAGAGATTCCTCATTGCATAGTATACTGTAATTAAGAGACATCTGAATCAATCCATTCACTCATAAAACTGTTTATAAACAAGTTTTGATCTTTTACTATTTTGACTGTACTATGTAATACTTTTTTTTNCACTATTTTGTGTTCATATTTGGATATTGAAGATTACCAACACTATTTTGTGTTCATATTTGGATATTGAAGATTACCAACACTATTTTGTGTTCATATTTGGATATTGAAGATTACCAACACTATTTTGTGTTCATATTTGGATATTGAAGATTACCAACACTATTTTGTGTTCATATTTGGATATTGAAGATTACCAACACTATTTTGTGTTCATATTTGGAGTCTTACTTNAAACATATGTATCTGTGCATGCTTTCTATATTTATATAAAAATCAATATTGTTATTATATAAGGAGAAGACTTCATAAGTTGGAAAAACTTGTGTCTTATCCTTTTTGTTTATGAGCAAATAAAATAATTATAAACTTCATGTCAGGCGGATGGGACTGGGATTTTCACCCGAGCCAGGAATTTCTTTTCCAATTAACACTATGCAAGGAAAACTTGTTGAACAAGCCTTTTTCTAATGGACAGAAAGAAGGCCTGATTATTTTTTCAATCAAGGTACTGGTCCGGGTTTTTGTCGTTTTTACTAAAATCGTGTCCAGAAATTTTTTTTCTAAAAAATCCCAGGCTAATAGTAGCTAATAATAACCCTTGTAATTTCTGTGGGAATATTGAAGATTACCAACACTATTTTGTGTTCATATTTGGAAGAAAATACATGAAGTCTTATGTAAATGTAAAATAAATTTCAAGATAACATTGAAGCATCTAATTTTGTGTTATAAAATTTTTAACGAAGCATATTTTTGGTTCAATTACTTTTTATCAATATTATGTTTTGCTATATACAAATCATATCATATATCAAAATGCAGAACTAAAAGTGTAAATGTTTTTGATATATTTGTCAAAGAATTTAATGTAAGGTTAAAAACAGAAAATAAACATCGTAAAATACAAAAAACCGATGTTGCATAAAAAACAGTAAATTTCATTATGCGGTACATGTGTTTCAAGGAGTAACCTCTCATCAGCTGCTTAGTTTTATTGAAAAAATATTTGAATAATTGATTATTATAGATTAATTTACATAATCTTCTTATATTGTGGTATATATATGTATGCATTTATATGAGTATAACTATTTATTACCCTGGGTAAATAGTTGAATGTAACAGGGAGCTTGGACTCATAACGTAAACTGTAACAAGCAAATTTTTGAAATAACGACATAATATTTGTTGTTAAAAAAAAATCCCAGGCTCCCTCAAATGAAATGGCCCTTTTCTTATCGTTACAAAAATGCTTTGGTCCTATGAAATCACTTGCGTGGAGCAAGTAAAAACATCTGAGTGGTAAGCGTGCTAATTTTAGATCAAATATGAAGTTTATATGAGCACTAAAAGGCGCTTACAACGCACCATTCATTACAAACATTACAAGAAAGTAGAATGGCAATAAGTGAAAGAAATTAATCCCTTCAGGCAGAACAGAGAATTTTGTAAAGAAAAATATCGTACAGAATGACGGGGGGTTGGGGGTGGTGGGTGGGCGGCAGACAAGTGTATTCCAAATGTCTGCTGCACTTGGGGAAGAAAATACTTAATTATTCTTTCTACTTGTTATATAATATAATATATATAGATACAAAAAGTGTATTCCAATGAACTAATTACCCGTTAAGTAAGATATAAAAAAGACATTCAAGGTTACAAATTTCATAAATAACTAAGTACTTTTAAAAAATTGTATAGAAGATATGAACATTTGGAGATGTGAACATCTAAATATGACGTGACTTGCAAACAGCTTCTTACAATGGACATTTCTCATTCTCGATCTTATGGAAATAGCGTTAAAAAAGCAAGAAACTACCACACCCTTTGAGAAGTTTTGAGTGTAGTGCGACAGTGTTTTACCAGCAGACTTGGTTCCTTGGGCTAGCCGGGATTTTAGCTGTGGGCACTCTTTGACCTAACTTTCTTAATTACGTTAGGTCATATTCTTTTCTTTCTCAAGATAGTGGTTCTAGAGTTAGTAGTCTACCTGTATTGAGTTTTATTCGTATGTTTATTATACTATAGGGACAATAAAAAGACAAAACACAAACGTAAACAACAATAGGAACTCAGGATAGCCGGACTTGGAACCGGCACTTGCAAAAGCTAGCCTTAGGGTTTAACCGGTTTATGGGTACCCAAACCTCCTATTTATCCATCTCGTTTCCCTTTAGTATAATAAACATGAAACAATTCCCTTGTTGAGATTTATGCTCTTTTATTTTTCTTAGATCCGGTGTACTTCTATATGAGATTATATCTCATGTGTACACTTTCCTTGTAAATTGTGAAAATATTATTTAAATTTATGTAAATTCTAAAACCTATAAGGTTTAACTCTCTCCATCGTAATTCTGTCCTTACATGTAGCTATATTCGATATAACTTATTGTTTGGATGTCGTTTCAGTTTAATGCATTTCACAAAATTTTTGAAATTGTTGATTCCTATGTTGGATTGTAGTGCTGCTGATAACGAATTAATTTCTGAAATGGCCATATAGCTCATTAAAATTTATGTAAATTCTAAAACTTTAGGTTTGACTCCCTATATCGCAGTTTTGTCCTTAGCTCTATTTGATCTTACTGATTATTAGGATTTCGTTTGGTTTTATGCATTATAAACATTTTTTTTGAAATTATGGATATCCCATGGTTTGGTTCTAGTGCTGCTGATAACGAATTAATTTCTGAAATGGCCATATAGCTCATTAAAATTTATTGCAGTTGGAGTTAACATATGTGTATGGTCTCAGGTTCATTTGCTCCATATACTTTCGTTAAATATTTAATATAGGAGTTTGTCTTTTAATGCAGTGTGGAATTGGTAATTCAATTCAACATGTTGAGATGTATGCTCTTTATTTTTCTTAGATACGGTGTACTTTCCCATGAGATAATATCTCATGTGTACACTTTGTTTATAACTATTATTGTTAGTTGGAATTAACATATGTGTTCTGGTTTCATGTTCATTTACTCCATATCCTTTCGTAAAATATAGAAATAAAACCCAATACAGGTAGACCACTACTTCCATGACCTCTATCTTGAAAAGAAAAGAAAAAGACAAAACGTAATTTTTAAAGAAGGGTCAAGGAGTGCTCCCCGCTAAGCTGTCGGCTAGCTCAAGGATCCTAGTCTGCTTGTAAAACACTGTCGCACTACGGAGAAAAATCAAACTCAAAACTCCCCCGAAGGCTTTGGTAAAGAAGAATTATGAAAAAGAAAGGAAATGGGGTAAATGTCAAGGAGACAACATCCACTATCCAGGTTAAAACGACCAAAAACAAAACATCTAGGGGTCACCATATGGTCTTCAACACAGTCAGAACCTCACACCATATAGTAAGCCCTGAATGGCCCCAAATAGGTAAAAAANCGAATAAACCAAATATCAAGAAACTAAAATTTTATAAGAAGACAAGGACAAGCCAATGACCAACATATTCCTGACTTGGGACAGGCGCAAAAATTGCGGTGGGGTTAAACTCGTTTTCTTGGATCCAAACTCCGTAGACATTGCCAGTATCAATGACAGGCCAGTATACTTGTAAAATCTTTAGGTCACTGGATCCCAAAGCCAATTTAACAGATTCTTGCGGCATATCCTGTCAATATTCCCCATTTTAAGGGATTTAATTTACATCCAAGTTTTTCTGGGTTTTTGATCAGTTATCGGCATTTTTAACAACATTTTTGTAAAAATTAGGATGAAAGTTGCCATAAGTAATAAGCTGTTTTCGGGTCATGCCATATTTCGATATCAAATGGTCAAAACTAAAACTTCCTATATGTGTTTGACAACCTTTCTGTAAAATTTTGGATGTGAGTAAGATTACATTGGTTAGATAATCAGTTATACCCGAAAGCCGATTCTATTTGGAACCTTGCAATATCAAAATTTTTTGTAAATTTTGTTGAAACTAAGGAGTATCTCCCTCATGCAAAGCTCTGTCCTTAGCTGATTTTGGCTTTACATTTAGATCATTTTGGTTATTTGGTCTCTATCAGTTTTTGAACATCTTTGAATTAATGGTCTTCCAAACGTTTAGATTTTATCTGCACTGAAGAGACATAAGTTGTCGAAATGCGCATATGCAGAAAATAAATTCACAGTAACTTCGGTATTTAGTTATTTATAGGCATTTAAAAGAGTATTTCGAAGAAAAATATCCATTTTTTTAATTCAATTCGAGCAATTATTAATTTTAAATCCCCACTGGCGAGTTATGATACCATATCATGATATCATTCATGCAGCTCATTAAAATTATTGCAGTTGGAGTTAACATATGTGTTGTGGTCTCATGTTCATTTCCTCCATATCCTTTCGTAAAATATATGATATAATTCATGTTCTGATCAAACTTTGTAGCAATCGACTCGATGGGTTTTCTGTGATTGTTTATTTGTTGTAATTGTCTTATATAAGCCTGTTGGTGCGAAACGAATGACCACGTGTGTCAGAACACTTTGCGATAACGAAGAGCGTGGATTTGGCGCTTTTTGCCAATTATCAATCAACAATCGAATACCGAAGCCATTGAGAATTCAGTTTCTGCATATACACATTTCGACAACTTATGTCTCCTCAGGGCAGATAAAATCTAAACAGTTGGAAGACCATAAACTCAAAGATATTTAAAAACTGATAGAGAACAAATTACCAATATGATTCAAATGTAAAGCCAAAATCAGATTAGGACAGAGCGTTCATGAGGGAGAATCTCCTTAATTTTCAACATTTTTTAAAAAAAAATTAGGTATTGTAAGGTTTTTTAAATTAAATCGGCTTTGGGGTCAGAACCGAAGTATTGACTACTGGGCTGGTGAATACTAGTTCAAGTGGCCGTCTTGAACTTACTATGATGTGTGGACAAAGCTCATTGTTGGAGGCCTCATGGTGACTTCAAGATAAATAAAAACAATAAACACGTTGTTCAATGTCCTGTTTTACCACGTATTTGTGAAGAGTTTGTATATTTACTCCGTCTCCTTTCGTTGTTAATTTCCTTTCATTACAACTGGGTCAATTCCATTGCCCTTGGACTATTACTCCCCGTGGTTATTCACGAACCCAGTTGGAATTTGGTCCAGTAGTCCAGTACTTCGGTGCTGGCCCAAACACCGATATTAAAAATTAAGGAGCGTCTACCTCTTTCAAAACTCTGTCGTTATTTCAATTGAGATTCGTTTGGTCGTGTATTCCCGTCAGTTTTTGTACAACCTTGGATTACTAGATTTCCAATTGTTTTGATTACATGTGCACTGAAGAGACATACTGGTGCTAGGGCGTTCTCGACCTTACTATGAGGTATGAGCAAAGCTCATTGTTGAATGACTCATGGTGACTTCAAGGTTAAAACAACAATAAAAGAGGTGTTCCTGTGATCGGATATACCATGTATTTGTACAGACTTTGTCACATGTACATTTACTCCGTATCCTTTCATTGATTACACGTTGTCTAAATTGCAATATCCGCAAAATAAATGTATAGTAACTTTATTTTTTTTATCAAGGGATCAATGCCACTGCTGGTGGTCTGTTAGTCCCTGGGGATATTCAGATACCCAGTTGTCCAGTAGTTTGGTGCTGGCGAAAACACCGTTTTTTTGTGAAAGATTAAAATGTCTTATATTGTGAAATTTCGTTGATAACTATAAAGCATTTTCAACTTGAAAAGCTCTGTCCCTTGCTTTCAATTCAGACCCTTTTCGGTTATTTGTCCTCTCTTAGCTTTTGTACATGTACATATTTCGATTTCTGGATTTCCGATTGTTTAAATTTTATCTGAATTGAAGGGACATAAAATGTCGAATTGGCCATATGCAAAAAATAATGCAGAAAATTAATTTACTGTTACTTGTTTTTTATTATTGTTAATTTATTACCACTGAGTCGATGCCACTTCTGGTCGACTGTTAATCCCCGAGGGTATTCACAAAGCCAGTTGTCGAGCACTTCGATGCTGGCTCAAACACCGATTTTATTTACAAAATTACGATATCCTTATTTGGAAAATTTTGTTGAAAACTACGGAGAAAATTCTGTTGTTACCTGATTTTGGCTTGAGTTTTGATCTTTTTGTTTCTCTGTCAGTCTTTATACATATTTCATTGATTTCTTATTGTTTTGATTTGATCTGCACTGAAGTGATATAAATTGTCTAAGTTATCATATCCAGAAAATAAATTCGCAGGAACTTCGTTAATTTGTTATCCGTTACTACTGGTTTGATGCCACTGCTTGTTGGCTGTTTAACCCAAACACAAATCGAATAGTCCAGTTCTTCGGTGCTGACTCGAACACCGATTTTATTTGCAAAATTACTCTATCTATTTTTTTTTCAAATTTTGTTGAAAACTATGGAGCATGTGCCTTTTCCAAAACTCTGTAAATTAGCTGCTTTCGGCTTTCAATTTAGATCTTTTTGGTGATTTGTTTTCTGTTAGCTCTTTCGATTTTTTGATTTCCAATTGTTTTGATTTCATCTGTTTTGAAAAGACATAAATTGTCAAAATGGCCATTTGCAGAAAATAAATTTACAGTAATATCGGTACTTTGATATGAACTACTAAGACCAACCTACACAAAAAATCCATTGTCATATCACAAACACTTATTCAAAAACTTAACTATGCACAAAAACTAAATGTGTAAATTAAAGAAGAACAGATTACAGGAAACACTTACAATTGCCGAAACTTACAATTACATGTCACAACCTACCAGATTAATGCCCGAGAAAAACGATAAAAGACAAACATAGACAACGATAGAAATTCGGGATAGCCGGACAAGGTACCAGTACTAGCAATAGCTAGCGGTTTGGTTAGACCGATAAATGGATACCCAAAACATACACCGATGTGAATGTCATAACTCGCTTTTCGCGACTTTTGTTACAAGGGAAAAAAATACTGTGTCGTATACGAATTACAAAATATAGTAAAAACAAAATACCAAATTAAATCGAAAATTTGGAATCGATTCATGCATGCTGTTTTATTAACAGAAATTCTAGTATTGTCATATTTCAATACTACACAGGAACATGGCAAAAACGTGAATAGTTCAAAAAGTTATCTTTCCTTGTTTCTTATTACATCTTCACTATCGATTTGGCCGTCCTCCCTAGAAAAAGAAAAACAAGAAAAAAAAAAACAATTGATTATTACCATTTATTCAACATAATTCATCAATCATCATCTTCGGGCGTCAACAGAAATCGTTACTTCTTGCACATGATACACCAACATTTAGCTTACAGGGTGAAATATCAGATTGTCACCGAGAGAAAACATTGTCAACTAAATATAATGCAGAGCAGAGGTTGACAATGTTTTTCGATGGTAAAAATCTGCCCTGTCGCCCTGCTAGCTTCATACATGTTCTTTATTTTATTATATTGAACGTTTTTTTTATTTCAATAAGTATTGAAAAGCATTGAACAATGAACAATGCTACCCACTGCTCACTGATACATGAACAATGTCAACCTATGAAAAGGGTAACATTGTTTACTCATCAATAAGCAGAAGTTAACATTAATCATGCTTCAATGATTTCATATGTTGGACCACAGGGACTTGCTCCCGGTCTAGAAAAAAAATTACTATCCAACATGAATCTCGGAATTTTTTTCCGAGATTCATGTTGGATAGTAATTTTTTTTTCTAGACCGGGAGCAAGTCCCTGTGGTTGGACCAAACTCGCACATATGTCTTAACCAATAACGAGACAGGAAATTAACACGAAGTACAATAAAATTGATGATTAAACCTTTTTGTATATGGGGGTTACAAAATATTTTCATTATATAAATGAAGCAGATGTAAAAAATCCAGAATTGGACTTCTTATTTTTTTTTTCAACCGAAAAACGATATGTTTACCGTCATTAGTTTTCGAAATGTTGAGAGCATCTCGTCTGTTGATGACTTCAATATGTTGTTTGATTAAATAACTTCACACGCGTATCATATGATCACCTTTTACCTGCAATCGCCTGAATGACAGCTAATAGTGCTTTACTTTATGTGAGGTATGAGAAGGGTATCTATATTTTGTGTCGTTCCTGATACGTGACTATTAAACTAGCAATTGTGGTGTCAAATATTAAGACATGTGTATGAATAGCTTAAGATTTCGCTAATCCAATTATTGTTTTACGTCACCTTGTATGCTCCTCCGTATTCTTTTAGTGACATTTGGCAAATTTGATATTTTACTACACGTCTCCCTATGCTCATGGATATAGACTAAGTATATTCATGTAATTCAGAATATTGGTTTTGAAGAAAATAATGAGGGACCCGGGCTTCAATTGCTTTATTCCATATGGCCTACTACAATTTTAATCAAAATTCAGGCTAATGAAACAAGCAAGACTTAAAATGTGTAAAACAATAGGGCATGTAAGTTACGTAATTTACAATAATTAAACAATCGGAAACGTTTCCCGCCAAAAATGACGTCTTTGCATATGACGTTCAACGTTTTAAGAAACGTCATATTTTTTTCGTTGAAAATACCACTTCCGGGTACAATTGTATGTTCAATTTATGTTACTATCAATCAGAAGTTTCAATAATTGAACGAGACTTACATGTCATATTTACACCACACCTAGAAGGAGAATCTATATATACGTACTATATTGTCTTCTTACAAACATATTGTATTTCTGTGTTACAGTCCTGATCATTCCAGAACCCTGTTCCTTTAACATTTATTCCAATCATATTTAGACACTTTCCACTACTTCCGTTTTGTTTACCAGAAACCCAGTTTTTGAAGGTCAAAGGTTTGGAGTCAGTCCATCGAAAATCACTTTGCTGCAAAGAACTAGCGCCCAACCAAAAGCCATCAATTGTTGAATCTGAAGTTAAAAATGTCGACTGAATATAAAAAAGAAAAGTATAAATCCATCAAAATGTGTGTATGTTTAACGCGAATAGTTATAGTAGTCATGGCACCTGATCGGTAGATGTGTCTGGAAGTTTTTAATGGCATCAACAAAAACTTCTTTATTCTAGAAATAATAAAATTTAGACACACAAAAAAACTTAATCGAAATACTAAATACCTAATATGTAAAAGTGAATGTAAATGAATATCCAAAGTTGAGTGAACAATTTTAATAATATAAAAAAAAAATAGAAAAATAATAGGTCAGACCCTTCTCAATTTAGATGTATTTAATAAGATCTATCCCATTGCAGAGCTCTGATAAAATATCCAATAATAAATAGTATTTCTTTAATGATTCTCCTTTATTACATATTCCATGCATGAATATCTATTTTGTGTTGAATAACGAGACATTTAAGCTGGAGTTAGATGTGAACAAGTGATATCACTTTTCGATGGTCGTGCGTCAAGTGATGGCACATAATCCCTGATGTGATATCACTTTTTTGACGTTTCTATATCATTTGTCGTATACTGACGAAGATGGACGTATGAAATCTAAGCTATATAACAAGCTTATCATTTTAACTTCCCTATTCTGCACTAAAAATTGACTATGTTATTTCCTTAAAATCGTAACATTAATGGGTTTAATAACTCAAATGAATTGTATCTTTGCATATCATCTCTAGTTATGTGATTTCAAATAATTATATTTTGAAACTACATAAATCTAGTTGATAACAAGCGATATGCATTTGTTTTTCGCTTCAAAACCTATTAAATTTTGTGAAAAACAAACCTAAGAGAATCATTGTCACTGATAGTTTTTGCGTATCCGAAATGTTGAAATCAAAAGTTATTGACAAATTCGTTTTTTTTTTGTCTAAAAGATATCTTAGAAACCCCTAAAACTGTTACAGTAATTAATGAAATGGAAGAGAGATAATGCTTTAGGGTCAAACAAAAAAGACAAACACTGGTCTTTTGAAGTCCACTCGCACGACCATAAAATTGAAAAAAAAATGGTTTTCTTACACTCAACTCGATGAGTGCCTTGTGATCTTTTATATGTTGTATTGTCTATTGGTCCTTTTTTGACAGTTTTTGTAACAGTACTTTGCCCGATATGTTTTACTTGTTGACGACCCTGCATCCATGAGAAATGGGATACATGGATGTAGCGTTGTTCAACATTTAGCAAGTGAATTCCGCTCAAACTCGTGCTAGGGGCCATCTTGAACTTATATGAGGTACGAGTTTGTTCTTCGTTGAAGACCTCATGGTGACTTCAAGATGAAGAACAACAATGAAGCGTTGTTCCATTTTGCTTTATCTTACCATGTATATATAGGGAATTTGTCCCATGTACATTTACTCCATATACCTTTATTGTTTTTATATTATTATTGTTTATTTAGATACCGACATTTACAATTTAGCTAAGAAACATATTTCTCCTTACAATATTTTAGCCATCTAGGTGACGGATGCCATGTTGACATGCAAATCATGGTTACCTTTCCGGAGCACCTGATGATACCTCCATTTTTGTAGGGGATAAACAGATAAATTTTTCAGTTTTGTGGCGCTTTTGTTCATTTTTGTTTATTGTTTTGACTCAGTGTTGCTGTCGCAATTCTTGTTCAGGCTGAATTTTTTTAATTTTTTTTTTAGAACGACCTCATTCTACCCCTTTGCTTTGGTATCGGTTCTATGATGCACTATCCTTTAATTTTTTTTTTCGTAATACACATGCAACTTTTTTTGTATTTGTTGTGTAATTGACTTACTTCGGAAATAGTTTGACTATGAAAATATGCATTTACTCAAATGGGTAGTAATCTGAGATTCTGCTAGTCTCAAAATATTCTACGAATGATTAAACATTGCAGTAATTCACGAATGATTGAACATTGCAGTTATTCACGAATGATTGAACATTGCAGTAATTCACGAATGATTGAACATTGCAGTAATTCACGAATGCACGAAGCACAAGATTTGATGAACTGAATATTTCTATAATCAGACTCAGGATTAGTTACTTTTTTATGAAGATTTCCTTAGATAATAAACAATGGAGTAAATGCGCATAAGACAAAGTTTACAAACACACGGTAAGCAAAGCAATAAAAGAACGCATTTATTGTTGTTTTTTACCATGAAGCCTCTAATAAATAGCTTAACCAATGAGAATACACATCTTTGAGGATTTCCGAATTGACAAACACCGACCCTGACAAAACCGGGCTTTTCATTGGCATTATGACGTATGTCACGCGTGAAGCAGATAATGCTTTAAACTTAAGGATGTAGTAAGGTGAATATAATTAAATCTAGAATAATTTAGAATTCATACTAAAAATGAAGAGAGCATTTTTAAAAGAATACATTTAGCTAAAAATATTGATAGGTTACGGACCTTGTTTTTGAGATATTCACAACAATAAAAAACTGGCGGGAAAAGGATCTATTTGTGTTTTTCCTTACAATTACATTGAAACTTTAAGGGGCAATTTAATTTACAATCTGTCCAAATTTTGTAAACCGATTTCAAATAATGTATTGATGCTATTTATGAAAAGAAAATTGGGTTAATGGGACAAAAAAATGTACACTATACTAAAGGAAAAATCTGATGGGGTTCCGAATATTTTACCAGATTCAGAAACCTTACCTGACTACATCACTTTACCTCTTAATTTCGTCTCAACCATTAATTGTTATCATTCTTTGCAGTTTCTGAGATTATTCCATTGCATTTCAAAAAAGTATACCGTTAATTATTTTGAGTACACGAAAGATTGATTTTTAAACAGCAAAACGTTATTTTGATACCTTTTTAATCATATTTTAGTACACTAGGATCTTACGTCAACCCTCCATCGTTTTGCATTGATTAAGCAATGAAGGGATATAAAGTAAATTCACATGAGCCAAAGTCTCTACAAGTACATGGTAAAACAAAGGAACGGAACAACGCTTTTATTGTTGTTCATCATCTTGAAGTCACTATGATGCCTTCAACAATACTCTTTGCTCATACCTCACAGTAAGTTCAAGACGACACCGATTGAAGCGGAATTCATTGTTATTGTCGAGCAACGCTACATCCATGCTTATCATTATCCATGATTGCGTGGTTGTCAATATACATGATATTCACTGGCAAAGTATTCTTACAATCGCTATTATCCGTTGCCCGACAATAGGACTAACAGAAGACAAAAACAGCACTTAGACAACCACATGGCACAGTAAGAAAACTTGACATAATAAAATCATGATATGTGGTCAGAATAACAATTTGATCATACATATAAATAATAATGTCAAAATCTAAAAATATGATAGAGCATCCAAATGAGAATTCTCTCAGGAACAAGTACACCAATTGGAATGTATAAAGTGCAAAAATATCTTGCGCAGAGAATCTTTTTACGAACTCCACATTGCAGGAGAGACTAAAATTTATATTTTTATTTCTTGCTGCTTTTAGAAATAGAGACTATAAGTCTCGAAGCGCGAAATCAATATTTCAAGATAAAAATGAAATTCAAAAACTTTCCCTTAAAATTACATGTATGACGTCGTCTTAGTATTATTTCGTACACAAATTTGTTAGAAACGTCATATGATTTGTTAGAAAATGCAACTTCCGGGTTTAGATTTAGTACCAGGAAATTACAAAATCAAACGATATTTGTAGACCCAATACAGATAATACATTACCAAGTGGTAGCTGGGTTGATATGAATTCATTTTCGTCGCTGTTTGTCACATCTGCCAAAACACTTGTTTGATCTTCACAAGCCTTCTGTACCAAAAGAAGAGATGATTGTTGATAAAGAGTGTATAATACAAAAAATACCCAAGTTGCATAATAAACAAGAAATGTCGTTATGGTGTTCACTTGTTTCAAGGTGTAACCTCTCATCAGTAGCATTAGAATCAAACAAATCTTTATTCAAATAAATGCACAATTATGCCCCGAAGGGCTGAAGGCATATATACAAAAGGCATATATACAATGCATAATACGAACGATGATACAACAATAACATACATACAAACCAACAACAAAATATTATGCAGTGCTTGAGTCCACTCCACTCCCCTCAGTGACCACGACTTTTTTATGAATGGAACGGTATACTGCATAATTTTGGTGCATGTCAGACATAGAATTAATTTGTTTAATTTATCATAAGAATCAAAATTTTCATATATATTTAAAACATTTTCTAAAAATTCCTTCCGTGGATTAATATTTTGTTTACAATAAAAAAAGAAATGTATTTCATCATCAACAGTGCTCATATCACAATGTTGACAAATTCTATAGAAAGTCATAATCCAAAAGTAGTCTCAAATGAAGTACTCATTACCAAAACATTACTATAACAGGAATGATTAGAGTTATACTATTTTACTACCCCTTTCCGTCCTCCCAAAAGGGGTACAGGAAAAGAAATTCAGAATACTGAGAAACTCCGCAATAACAAAATTCTAAATATTATCATCAAAATATACAAAATAAATGTAGCAATCTATCAAGACGAAATTGCCATATGCAGAAACAAACAATTTACTGTAACTTTGGTGTTGGACTTTTAATCCCCAAGGGTATTGACCAACCCAGTAGTCAGTATTTCGGTGCCAATCCTATGTATATTGGATTTTAAACCAGATAAAAATACTGTTCTGTTCTGTATTTCGGTGCTGACCTGAAAACCGAATCTCAATATCTTAATTTAAAGAAAACATGCATAAAAATAAACAGTATCTCTCTCGCGAATAGCGCTGTCCTTTATTGATTTTGGCTTCTTATTTAGATCTTTTTCGTTATTGATCGTTATTTGTTCTTTATCAGATTTAAAAAAGAGTTTATGGTCTTCAAAATGTTTTGATTTGATCTGCACTACGGGGACATAAGTTGTCGAAATGGTCCAATGCAGAAACTTAATTTTTAGTGAAGCAAGGAAACATATGCTGAAAATGGTAAGGGTAAAGATCATTTTATTTTCAATAGTCCCGCTAAAAATTTGATTGTTATCAAAACTATTTATTATAAGAAATGATGTGCTTGAATTTGAATTAGTTATGCTCATTTTCCCTCCTTTTTTGACAGTATACGTAGTTACTATATTTTGAATAAACCATAAGTACTTGAGAAACAATATGAAGAACATTTAACTTGGGATGTTTTATAATGACATTTTTATCTGGATTACAACTTCCAAAAAATTTATATAATAATATTTATATAATAATGTTGTGTTTTACATTGACTATGCGAAAATAGTAGCCAGGGTGATGGACAATAGTGCACGACCCGAAGGGGAGTGCACCTGGCTACTATTTTCCATAGTCAATATAAAACACAACATTAATATTATTATTATACTGACTGTTGACTATATTTTGAGCCGCTGAATTTAAAAATTTTTCTTTGACTTGTTTGCTATCCTGTCAAACGTTTACTGTATCTATGATAACTGATTCCGATGTCAATTTCAATGATCGCAATACACATTACACCTTTACATCAATACATGAAGGAAATTTTTAGCAATGGAATAATATATTTCAAGAGGCAAAAACAAAGTAACTTTATTGAAAACTATTTAACCCATAATGGTTGCAGCAAATACTTTTAATCAATACATTTAAACAATGATAAACAATGATAACAAATATGAACAAAAATTTTAAAAAAGCAAGACAGTATTACATTTTGTATTTCGATACTAAAACAGTATAAAAGGTCATCTTTCCTCAGTTCTGATGACTGTTGTAAGATACCATTTTTTTATTTACATCAACTGTTTTGAGAGAATGAATTGCATGTGTGTACACACGAAGCTTAGTTTTTCATTTCTTCTTCTTTCCAATAAAATCAAAATACTGTCAAAATACCCCCAACCAACCCCTCCAAATACAAATTAAAATTTTTAGCGCATCAATTGCACAGGTGATAACGCGGACAAGTACCACCAACTTGCATGTCGGTCAGATCAAAACTCCGCCTCCCGCACGTGATGATTGATGATGATTGACGTAGAAATCAATAGTCTTCACAACAGCAGTGCTTACTATTGCAATAGTGCATTCAACGCTATTTCTTTTGAAAACTATGCAAAAATAAAACTGTTTTACTATAAAAGAAATTTCTTACAGGAGGTATAATAATACATTGTATCATCTGATTTGTGGAAATGAAGTTATACACAATGTACAGTAACATTTAATTATAATGTTGTCGTTACCTTTGCTGAGGACCAAGTAGCCTTGTCTGCACTAAAATAGTAGCAGTTCTCATGATAAAGTGTCCAGCCACGATCACATTTAGCCCATTTCTCTGTAAAATATTTTCTCTTATTAGAAAATTAGTCTTTGGTAAACAAATACTTCGACATATGTGGTTTGATAAGCAAACCTGGATATACAATGTCTTATCAGTTGTACTCAGACAAGTCCAGAAATATAGGAAACCAAGTACAACTTTTAACATTTGTGAAAAAAGCAGAAAAAATTGTGTTCCTCAAAACTTTGTCTCACTTAAATTTTACATTATCTGCATTTGAGATAAAAAGTTTAGCGTTTTGAGGTAGGTAGGCACTAATATTCATATGCATGATAGCGCGTAATAAGTCGGCACAATTAAGAACCAATCCTACTGACCTGAAATGTAAAGAATGAGGCACTATGCTCGTTTTTCTTTTATTTTATTTCTAGTACTGAAGTCAAAGTTTAGAAAAAAGAAGGGAAACGGGGAATGTGTCAAAGAGACAACGACCCAAAGGGGAGTAATAACAACTCAAAGCCATTCTTTTGCTCTAATTTACATAAAATGCAAGAGGAAATTATTAAATTTTAGCTTTCTAGAAAAGAACCCTTCATCCATGAGTATTTATATATTTTTGTAAATTAGTTAGTTCCTGACATATGTGTAGCCGGGATTTTATCAGAGATATTACACAAAATTTCCAGATTAAAGATATGTGTGCACAAGGAAGCAGAAAGTAGCAGAAAGGAACACAAGCTAAAGGATAAAGAATTGTATATACTCATCAAACTAATCATATCTGTACAATTTTTTTTTCCAATCTAGTTTTATTTCTCAATTATATTTATAACCTTCTGAGCTTTATAACTTATTAAATTACATTAAATAAGTGAACATTTATTGCATTTTTTTAAAAATTGTGCGAAATTCAAGAATAAGAAACATAAAGCATAATGAATCCAATATGTTTTATGTTTTTTTTTTATTTCTGAATTGTTTGCCAAGATAGAAATTATACTGTTATACCCGGAATAACGATTTGAATTAGCAACTCGCTTTATCCACAATCTGTACTAAATTCTAAATTGATATTATGCAATCTTGAATGAATAACAATTTTTGTCCATATGAACGTCAGCTATAAGCATTTTTTTAATGAAATGCGGTAATGAAAAAGGTTTCTTTCGCTTAACGGTACAAAATAATTATTAAAAACGTATATATGAAATCATAATATTTTTTGATAAAATATAATCATTTGCATAAAAGGGTAAAATATAATCATTTGCATAAAAGGGTAAAATATAATCATTTGCATAAAAGGGTAAAATATAATCATTTGCATAAAAGGGTATAAATTTATGTCCTTCGTGCCAATTTGACGCGTTTTTGTGGTCCTTTTGTGCCCAGGGGGGTGAGGGGGAGGCGGATGGGGCATTGTGCTGTTTTTAAGTTCCTCAATTCAAAAGGTAGATGAATCCTATTTTCAATAAAGGACACATCTGTTGATGTAGTTGTATTTACACGTAATTTGTACCACAGTTATAACTATGATTTTGATTTTTTCCCTTGATTATCATACATATTTATATGTAAGTGTAATTATTCAAAAATCAGAGACATCAGAGACTCAATAGTAACCATTTACTGCTATCAGGTAACATTATTGAGATTTCACGTGACATGTTTTCATTAATATTTTCAGGAGAAAGCAGCACCGCGAGGGGTACTGTGGTACAAAAGAAAATATCTCACAATTAACAGATAAAGAACAGTGTACAAGTACACTCAGTTATACATGTATGTATTCAGTATTCGTATTAATAGACTTCAGTTTAACTACTAAAAAAATCGACATACTGATATCACTTTGACATGTTATTAGAAAAAAAAAATAAAATAAAACAATCATTTTCGCTCTGCATTGTGCAGAACAATATAGTTATAATAAATTAATTCATTAACACGTCGACAAATTTTCGGATATAGATATATATGACTTGTAGGAGCGATCAAGTTATTTCATGTCTTTGAAGTATTGTCCCAAGGTGAAGGAAATGACTTCAGAACTGTTGGCTGAGGCCTGAGGCCGAAGGCAACAGTTCGCAAGTCATTTTCATCATCGGGGGAAAATAGTTTTGATATTTCCTGAAACAGGGCATGAAATAATTGTTTTATTAACTTATACAAACGATAAAAAATCTTGCCTATTAAATAAACTTCTACACGGGTAAGATTTGAGTGACGTCTTACTGCGCAATTATTTTGGGCATGGAACAGAATGTCCGGAAATCGGTAAACAGTTAATTGTTCCACCCGACCCTAAAATTTTCATAAAAATAGTTTAAAATGTTACATATGAAAAAATATAACAATAAGTTAATAATTAATTATGTTACTCCATACAACGTCGTTGTTACTCTACATTTCTTATGATTATTGTTATCATTTCTTTTCTTCTTCTAAATTTTGTCGGGCGATTATTCTGAAATGGCCACATGGAATGATTTCAAACTTTGCACATAGTTGGATCACCATCTGTAGTTGTATGCTGTGCGTTTAAAATTTCCAAAATGGCCGCCATTTCCAAAATAGCCGCCAAAAATACGTAAAAACTTCAACTTGTTGGATTTCAATGGAAATTGATTTCTGATTTTGATGCGAATAATATGGAATCATCGAATTGGTTGTCTGGGGTGACATCAGCTATTGCTTTCAAAATTATCATTTTGTGATCTTTAAAAAAAATCTTTAAAAATTAAAAATTAATTCATTATTTACATTAAAAATGAACACAGACAGGATCCAGTATTACCAAAGTAAATGTTTTATCAAAGCTTTTAAAGTTAAGTTGTTATGTATTTCTATAATATTCAATTGGTAGAGAACTCACGCATAAAAACAACAAAAATCGTATTAAAGTCCTCAACTCTATGGTTATTTATTAGCCGTTGGATCAAGTGAATAAACGGACGGGCCATGTGCTGTTGGATCAGTTAGCTATCGGACTGTCGAAATAAAAACTATCACTTTCGAGATAGGAACTCTTGTGTAATTGAAGGCGGAAACGGTCGCCTCGGATACCAGTGAGAAGGAATACTGCATTCCTAAACCTATTGAAATAAATTTCTACCACATTAAAAACAAACTGGTTATGAAATTGAAGTGCATTTATAATTTTCCCTATACGACAATTCTTCAACTTAATCTTAATTGACGAAAAACAATTAAACTGAAGCGCTACAAATCGATTAAATATAAATCACCCTTAGCACAACAGTGTTCATTTGTTTATTAGTGATTCCTTCTTAAGGTATTGGTGTATTAATTTTTTTCGTATAAAAAGATTTGTTTCCGGATGGACACGATTCAAAAGTCCCGTATTTGTAACAGGGTACATTCGGGAGATCACACCTAGTTAATAAATTGACTTTTTCGGAACAAGTTTAACAATTTTTTTGTCAGGATTTGGCATTACATGACAGAATTCATAGACAAAGTCCAACAACAGGATAGTAAATCATATGTAAAGTATTCATTTTGATTACTTCGTGCTTATTTATGCTAAAATTGTGACATCTATTTGACTCACTTTTACATGTCGTCAGAACCACACAAACACAAACTAAGACTAAAATTGTACCCTTCATTTCCAATGTTATCAAAGGTTTACATGGAATGTATACTGCTACTATATTACATGTATCCCCTCACCTTTACATGTCGTCAGAACCACACAAACACAGACTAAGAATAAAAGTGTACCCTTCATTTCCACTGTTATTTAAGGTTTACATGGAACAATATGTATCCCCCTTACCTTTACATGTCGTCAGAACCACACAAACACAGACTAAAACTAAAATTGTACCCTTCATTTCCACTGCTATTTAAGGTTTACATGGTCTGGAAAATATCTGGTGTTTTATACTGTAACTTTATTATTCAAGTATAATAAATATTTTATAAAAAAAATGTAAAACAAGGGTAATTTATCATTGTAGTAAAATCATTTGCATCACCAAAAAAGCCAGATATTGTAAATTGTTATTGTTGAAAAAGTATATATCAACAGTAAACAACAGTAAACAATTAATATAGATGTCTATTCAATTCATATTATCCATTAATAAAGTAACCAAATGTAACACATGGAGAGTTTTTTTAGAAGAATGTGCGTTAAGCAAATACCGAATTTTATCCAATAGAATTTTAAAACGTGGACAAACCACTATAAGCATGACGCATCGTTCCGAAATTGTATGAAAAAGAATGAATCATAGACTTTGAAATGATCATTACAGTAAATTATACCAAACTATCTCAATTATACAGCAGTCAAATGTTTGACATCAATAGTAATTTTTCAATCATGAGATGTCGCAAAAATGAGAGTCTCTGTAAAGCCTTTCCTCCATTCTATCGCCTGCTGTCAAAAGTTCACTTACAATTGCTTAACTTTTTTAGTCCATTAGTTAATGCACATGAGACAATGTCTCTAAAAAAAAATGGAAAACCAAGCAATGGAACAACGCTTGTATTGTTGTTCTTCATCTTAAAGTCACCCTGATGCCTTCAACAATGGTCTTTACTCATATCTCATAGCAAGTTCAAAATTTCCCTAGCACTAGTTTGAGCGGAATTCGTTGCTACATTTGTAAATTTTGAACAATGCTACATCTGCGTCTATATTCACGCAATGAATGCGAGATTCTGAAAATTAACTGGGGAAGTATTCTGACATTTGCTGTCATCAGTTGCCACAAAAAAGACTAATATATGAAAATCGCAGCATATAACATGCATAAACAACCACGAGGCACTCATTGAGAGTGGCGTTTTGCATAGGTGCCGATTTTCGTTTCATTTGCGGCGATTGGCATTTCATTTGCGCCGTTTTTCATTTCATTTGTGCCGCTTGCTTCTTTCATTTACGCCGATTATTTCTTTCATTTACGCCGAGTTTTTACTAGTTAATTTCTGGTTAATTACAGGTAAATTTTCTATTTGTTGAAACTCCATTACTGAAATAGAAAAAAAGTCGCTTAAATCTCTTTTAGATTTGAAAATAAACTGTTGGTTTATGAGAATAAAGATATGTAGTACATATATAAAATATACATGTTGTGCAAAGACAACAAATTAACTATAGAACAAAATAAAAATGGTATAGTTGGCCACAATTAAAAAGTAAAAAAACACAAAATATACAAATTAAAAAACATCTAAAAATGAAAAAAAAAATGGAAAGATTGTCAAACATTTCGGCCGTATGGCCTTCGACTAGGAGACAACCTGACTGAAATACGGGGAAGAATGTGGAAATGACGAGAGAAGGCAGACCTAATGGCTTGTCATAGACATTAGGTCTGCCTTCTCTCATAATACATGGCAAAATCAGTATCACATACTTGATTATCCCGAGTTGCCCATATCAGCCTGAGGGCCTAGAGCCCGATATTGGTCGAGAGATGATACGGATTTTGCCAAGTACTATATAGTATATAGGACAACTAAATCCCAAAAAATACTGTCACAAATTGATACATGTGAGAGAAAATATGTACATTTTTCTCATTGATCTTACTGACTGGTATTGTCAATATCTCCGAACTGACCTGATACAAGAAAATATCAGGCAATGACGTCACAGATATGACGTCATGGCTCTTATGACGTTGCCGATAAAGTTTTAAAGGTCTCGACAGAAATTATCACTAGTATCACAGCTCGTCCTATCGGACTCGCCAAGATACGGTGATATTTTCTGTCTCGACCTTCAATACTACAATTAATCTATATATATTTTGTGAAGCAGAAGATTTCAAAATGGACAGAAAGGACAGGAGACGGCTGGAATAAAATCTAACATGTAAAGGAAAAAGGTTTGTAAGATTTTTTTGAATAACAAAGTCGAATCGAAGAATTTTTTTTTTCTTTTTATTTGGAAAAAGGGTATGATACCGGGCTAGCCATGCGATAAAGGGTGTGTGATATAGGATATGGCGTCATAGTGTGATTACGGAATGATCGTCATGCACTGTTTTACATTCAAATCGTCTGTATTTATTACTAAACGTATGATAAATAGAGAATAACACATGACTAAATCTGTATCACATACTGTATCAGTCCAATGACCCTGTAGCAACAAGAGGGTCGAGAGATGATACGTTGGTATTGTTGAGGATTGAAACAGTATTGTGTAACAGTCATGTTCTGTTTTTTTAATTATATGTTTTAACAAATTAAAGCGCGAGTAATAGTTGAAGAAAACTTGTTTTTTAGTCGGAATAGCCAACCATAATATCAAACAAATAAAAATTTAGAATTTTGTCAATGAAAATTTACCAAAGACGAATTATGTTGCATCATTCCCCGAAAAAAAAAGAGAAAAAGGGGTTCTCGGTAAGTCAGATTAGCCTGAGGCGCATTATGGCTTACCTCAGATCTATCACTACGCTAATATGAAAAATCATTACGCAAAAAATACTATATTATAGACCTACATGTAGCTAGAGCATATACTCTAATCAGGTCTATAAATCCATGTATTTAGCGAACTTGCCACGCTATAGTTGTTTTATTATTATATAACGTTATGTTATTTTGATTGGCGGCGAGTACTATGCATTGAAATACCAGATTTTAGACTGTATTTATAGATTACGGAACATCATATGATGTTAAATCTCATCGCACAAAAAATAATACCCTAAAAGAAAAAGAGCAAAGTTGTACGTAAAGTATCAGAGCTTAACTGTTTTGTTTGGCTCAACGTTTTGGTTTCACCAATGCAGAGTGAAGTTATATGTGAAGTCGATGTGCAGTAAAGACTAGAAAAAATATCGAACAATAGGAATTTTAGAATGGAAAT
>MJUU01004019.1:5019-24156 GCA_002080025.1 Modiolus philippinarum | reverse complement strand
TTTCCCATACAGTTTGGTTCTAACATTTGTCAATTTTTATTACCTTTAATTACTTTTGCATGCATTAATGTAGGGATATAAAGATAGTATCTTTTAGATAGGGCAGTTAGTTAGTAGAGTGAGTAGAACACTTTAGTTAGAGACTGGAAAGTGATTGTTTAGGAGCTGTGTGTTCATACATGTGGCTTAGTGCTGTCAAAAACTATGTGAAGTCATTAGAATCCTGTGTGGAAAATATATTCGCTGGACGGAATACAACTTCTTCATTTACTATTTTAATTCATATGATGTATATTTCATTGTTATCCTTTTATCCTAGTTAGAAATTAAACATAAAAAACTTTATAAGCCTTAGACTGTTTGTGTCCACGCTACTGGTTTTGACACATTGGCGGCAAGCGGCGGGATTTAAGACATAGTCATCCGAGTGAGCTTCAGAAAAAAAATAAACTAGGATATAGGACTTTCAAAAGCTTATCACTGTATTAAAAGGAATTAAGAACACTGTAGTACCAGTAATTGGGATATATATCATATATATATAATAATAGTTAAAGAAAACTTATGTATTTATATGAAATAATTTTACAATAGTCATACCGTGTACATGGTCTCGGTGCGCCCTGGCATGACATTGAAATAAAATGAATATATATAAAACATCATTATTTATAATATATGATCAGTATGTTTAATGATATTTTTGTTTTTGTGTATGATTTGTTATTATTTAATCATGTATGTTTGTATTGTCATATGTCCCATTGAGGGCCCTTGATTGGTTAATAAAGAACTTTGAACTTATATGGCCGTGCATATGAAGTCTATTGCCAACGGAATATTCTACAGGCGTTACTTTTTTGATTAACTTGATAAAGCGGAATACCCGAGTAGTTCATTGATATTCTCAGTACATTATTGAATGAATTAAGTTCCGATATTTGACAACAGAAATTTTTGGACAATTTTGAAAAAGGACATATTAATTGACGAAGACCTAAGAGAAAGGAAATTTATGATTGCGGACATACAAAGAAGAAAATGATTGAGTGAAGATAATTTGATTTTTTTTTTTTTTTGGTGCATTTAAATACAGTTACTTTACCAATAGAGGGAGGAGACATCATCACATGATTATCTAGGATTTATGCAGATTTAATGGACAATTAAATTAACATTCCCGATATTGCCCAGAACATTAATTATTTCATGATTAATTAAAATAATTTTCGTCAATGGCTAGGGATAATCAAGCTGTGTGAGGAACATAAAACTGAAAAAATTTATCTGGGGTGAGTAAATACATTATAAATATTAATTATCCAGAAGCTAAAGCAAAATTATGTCAGGTGTTGAGGGTCATGACGGGGATGCTAATGGAGGAGAAAATAATGAAAATGAAAATGGGGAAGATCAGGAAACAAATTGGTCAGAGAAAACACAAAGAATTAGATATCAAGAAGAACATAGATTGATTAGAGAAAGAGAAAAAAGGGAACATGAAATTAGGAGAATTGAATTAGAAGCTAAATTAAAAAGAGATGAACTTGGACTTGAAAGAATAAAACAAAGGGAAAAATTTGAACTTGAAATGAGAAAATTAGAGTTGGAATCTAAATTGAAAGCGGAGACAGACAAACAAGAACAGACAGGGGACTTGAATAAAGTTAAAGGTCCAAAAATTCCAAAATTTAATGAGGGGGATGATATAGAAATATTTTGAAGAACTTTTGAAAAATTGGCAAAGGTACATGATTCGCCCCAAAGCACTTGGTCTGCAAGGTTAGCAGCTGTACTTGCAGGTAAAGCAAGAGAGGCATTTGCGAGGTTATCAGAGCATGATTCTCAAGATTATGTCAAGGTTAAAATGGCTATTTTAAAACGATATGAACTAACTCCTGAGGTATATAGAAAAAAGTTTAGGAGTGGGAAAAGGGAAGTTGATGAATCATTTGCTGAATGGAGAGTTAGACTGACGCATTATTTTGAACACTGGATAGTAGGCAAGGACATTAAAAGTAAAGAGTGTAAAGATGGGCAATTTAAAAAGTTAACAGATTTAATTATCATGGAACAGATGCTTGAGCTCACACCTAATGACTTACAACTATGATTGAAGAACGGGATCCTAAATCTAGTAAAGAGTTGGTAGAAATGGCTGATCATTATATAGCTACACATAAGAATCAAGGTTCAAAAGAAAGTAAGATAAAACACCAAGAGAATGATATGCGTGAGAAGGCCAAATTTTCAGGTGAGAATAGATTTCAGGCAAAGTTTCAAGACAGAAAATGTTATAATAAATGCGGTAAGAAGGGCCACATTGCATTGGATTGTAGGTATAATGTGAACAGACAGCGAAGACCGCAATATAAGGATAGAGCCTACAGATGTCAAGGGAGAAGTTCTCCAGATTTTTATGTAGATGGTAAGATTAATGGTAAAAATGCTTTAATGCTAAGAGATACTGGGTGTTCACAAACAATGGTGCATGAGAAGTTAATACCACAAAATAAGTATACAGGTAATGATATAGAAATTCAGTTAGCAGATGGATCTTTTAAGCAGGTGAGGACAGCTAGGGTCACTGTGGAAGCTATAGACACAACTAGAGAGTTAGAGGTAGGTGTATTAGGGACACTACCTGAAGAAGTCTTGTTGGGTAATGGTTTTGAGCATCCTGCTAAGGTACTTATCGTAGAAACTAGAAAGCAACACAGAGAACGTGTATTAGGTGAAATGAAGGCGATGAAAGATAAAGAGGTAGAAAATCCTACAGTAATTGATTTATTGGACAAAATTAGTGATAATGACACAATTTCACAGCCAATTGAAGAAATGAATGGAAACAACAGTGAAAGTGAAGCTGAGACAGATAGCGAAAATGATACCCAGCTGGGCAATCTAAATGATGTAGGTAATAATGCGTTGATTTTAGAGGAAATTAAATCTGGGGAAATAAAAAGAATGCAACAAGAAGATGATACGCTTAAAAATGTCAGGAAGTATGCAAGTCAGGATAATGATGATCTTGGTAAAAGTAATAAAGCCAAATTTGTATATGAAAATGATACTCTGTATAGAGAATGGAGTGACCAGAAAAGAGGGGAAGTAATTAAACAGTTGGTAGTACTTAACCAGTTGAGACGAAAACTGTTGGAGTTAGCCCATGATGCGCCATTGTCTGGTCATTTTAGTGTACAGAAGACAAAACAAAGAATACTAGCATATTTTTATTGGCCAGGTATATTTGCAGATATAGTGAAATATTGTCAGAGTTGTCCAGTATGTCAGAAAGTTAGGAAAACTATGAGAAACAAGGCTAAAATGTTAAAAGTGCCAATAATTTCTCAACCATTTGATAAGATAGCAATCGATATAGTTGGGCCACTGTCGAAAACTGAGAGAGGCAATAGGTTCATCTTAGTACTTTGTGATTATGCAACAAGGTATCCGGAGGCGATTGCTATGCCTAGTGTTCAAGCCGAAAGGGTGGCAGAAGAATTGATTAGTGTATTTGCCAGGGTAGGTATTCCAAATGAAATTCTTAGTGACCAAGGCACAAATTTTATGTCCGCGCTTATGAAACACATGTGTAGTAGCTTGGGTATTAAAAAGATAAAGACAACCCCTTATCATCCCCAAGCAAATGGTTTGACTGAGAGGTTCAATCAAACGTTGAAGTTGATGCTTCGCAAATATGTAAGTAAGAATGTCAGTTGTTGGGATCAGTATCTCCCATATTTACTTTTTGCTTATCGTGAGGTTCCGTCAGAAAGTATCGGATTTTCACCGTTCGAGTTATTGTATGGAAGACAGGTAAGGGACCATTAAGTGTTATTAGTGAAGTATGGAGAGGAGAAGATGAACAAGTGAATGAACAAAATGTAATTGAGTATGTGTTGTCAATGAGAGAAAAGCTTAGTGATATGGCCGAAATTGTCCAGGAAAACCTGGCGAAAAGTCAAGAAAACCAGAAACAATATTATGATAGAGGTGTTAGAGCAAGAGAATTTGAGGTAGGCAGTAAAGTTCTTGTATTACTTCCTTCTGAAACAAATAAACTTCAAGCACAGTGGTTAGGACCATTTGTTATTACAAGGAAGGTGAATAATGTAAATTATGAAATTAATATGAAAGGTAGAAGAGGGTTGAAAACATGGCACATTAATATGTTAAAACCATGGCATGACAGGGTAGTATTTTTCTCAGGAAGGCCACAATAACAAGAATGTGAAGGGTATGATTTGATAAAAGAGATTAGAATAAATACTAATGGACACCAAGCACATGAAGATGTAAATGTATCAGATGATCTAGACATAAATCAAAAGGGAGAGTTGCAGGACGTATTAGAAAGAAATAAAGATATACTGACGAATGTGCCTGGATTGACCAACTTAATTGAACATGAGGTTGTAACAAAGCATGAAATTCCGATACGAGCACTGTGTTATAGAGCTCCTTATAGTTTGCACGAAGAGATTAAGGATTAGTTAGATACTTTATTGAAGACAGGTATTATTAAGGCTACAAAACATCCCTATGCTTTCCCTATAATAATGGTTCGCAAGGCAGATTCTACTCATGGGATGGTAGTAGATTACAGGAGGTTAAATGAGGTAACAATATTTGAACCTTATCCTATGCCTAGGGTTGATGAGATCATTGAAAAGGTGGGTAGTAAAGCATATTTAAGTACTATCAATCTTACCAAAGGATATTATCAGGTACCACTTAGTCATAAGGCAAAAGAGAAGTCTGCTT
The DNA here is from genome assembly GCA_002080025.1 of Modiolus philippinarum. Classification (NCBI taxonomy): domain Eukaryota; kingdom Metazoa; phylum Mollusca; class Bivalvia; order Mytilida; family Modiolidae; genus Modiolus; species Modiolus philippinarum. Next base: position 19,389 of record MJUU01004019.1, on the reverse strand, counting down.
TTTGTACTCCTTATGGAATGTACCAGTTTTAGGTAATGCCTTTTGGAATGCAGATTTCAGCAGCAACTTTTATGAGATTAATGGACATTGTTTTGAAAGGAGGTGAATCTTTTGTTAAAGCTTATATTGATGGCGTCATAATATTTAGTGACACTTGGGATGAGCATTTGGCACATATTGAGAATGTATTTGGCCGTTTAAGAAAGGCTGGGCTTACAATTAAACCGAAAAAGTGTTACTTTGGAATGAAACAGGTAGATAATTTGGGATTTGTAGTAGGTAGTGGTACAGTAATGCCCCAAGAGTCAAAAGTTAAGGCAGTGAAAGAATTTCCTAGACCCAAAACCAAGAAGCAAATTAGATCATTTTTGGGATAAGTAGGGTATTATAGACGTTTTGTGAATAACTTTTCTTCCATAGCAAGTCCTCTGACTGATCTTACTAAAAACTGAGCCTTCAAAAGTAAGGTGGAATGATGCGGCAGAGGAAGCCTTTATTTAACTTTTTTGACATCCGATTCAGTTTTAATGAGTCCTAATTTTGATAAGACATTTATTGTACAGACTGACGCTAGTAATTCTGGATTAGTAGCTATAATAAGTCAATCAGACGAAAATGGGCAGGAAAGACCAATTTCGTACATAAGCAGAAAATTATTAGATAGAGAAAAGAATTATAGCACAATAGAAAAAGAGTGTCTTGGAATAGTTTGGGCAATTACTTCGTTTGAACATTATCTATATGGAAGGAAATTTGTTGTACAAACCCACCATAAACCGTTGCAATGGCTCAAGAAGAATAGGGATAAAAACCAAAGATAAATAAGGTGGAGTCTTAAATTACAAGAATACTGTTTTGATATTGTTCACAAGAAAGGGGTGGAAAATAAGAATTGTGATGTTTTATCAAGAATGTGGGAAGGTTAAATAAACACCTCTGGATAATTATGTCATTGCATTTACATAATGTATAATGTATTTGCTCCTAATATTTAGTGTAGTTTAGCATGTTTTAGTATTAGATATATTTGGCAGTTTCAAGAACATTTTTCTATGGGAAAAATTTAGGATAAGGGGAAAGGAATGTGATAAACTGATTTTTGGTAAAATTTCAATTTGATTAATGGTAACAACTTTGTCTAGTTGCTTTGACAGATTTATTGATTTACATTAATATTAATAAAACTATTCAGGTTCACTTGCAGTTTATCACTTTGTTTATTTTGACTAGGTTTTCCCATACAGTTTGGTTCTAACATTTGTCAATTTTTATTACCTTTAATTACTTTTGCATGCATTAATGTAGGGATATAAAGAAAGTATCTTTTAGATAGGGCAGTTAGTTAGTAGAGTGAGTAGAACACTTTTGTTAGAGACTGGAAAGTGAACGCCCAGGAGCTGTGTGCTCATACATGTGGCTTAGTGCTGTCAAAAACTATGTGAAGTCATTAGAATCCTGTGTGGAAAATATATTCACTGGACGGAATACAACTTCTTCATTTATTACTTTAATTCATATGATGTATATTTCATTGTTATCCTTTTATCCTAGTTAGAAATTAAACATCAAAAACTTTATAAGCCTTAGACTGTTTGTGTCCACGCTACTGGTTTTGACAGATGTAGAGTGGTTGATTACAGGAAAATGCTAGTATCGTTCAGAAGATATAAACATGGCCGATCAGAATGTGTCCACGTATAGCTATGTACTGGTATATGGCCGTTTTAATTACGGTTCACTTCGTAAATTTAAGTTCAGGTAATTTTTACTGATTATAGTAGAACGGAATACACGAGATGTAAAAGTATGCTTTGGACTTAAAACTTATTTTATTCCTTGCAATCAGTCGTAAGGGGGCGACCTTTATTTTTCAAGGAGGGGGGGTAGCAATTTTGTAAATAAATTATTGAATCTTGGTGTGACATTTCGTGAAAATAAATAAATTTTCCAGGCAAAATCGCCAAAGCCTCCCCCTGAATATCAGATGGTCGTCCACTAATTAAGAATGTAATATGAGGCTTGCGATGATGTTTCGACTTAATTAACATGATTAATGATTCTCCAAACTACTAAATACATAGACATTAAGAATCTTACACCTTGAGAAGTTCGAGACAAGAAAAAGATGGATAACAGGAAATACCTACAATGGCTCAAAATTATAATTACATGCCACAATCTGTCATATGAAAAACACGAATAAGACAAAAGACAAACGTAGAAAACAATAGGAACTCGGGACAGCCGGACTTCGCAAAAGCCAGCGGTAGGGTTAAACCGGTTTGTGGGGACCCAAACCTCCCCTTTATCTGTCCTGTTTCTCTATAGTATAACAAACCCAATACAGGTAGACTACAAACCCCATGACCACAATCTTGAAAGGAAAGAAAACACAATACGTAATTGTGAAAGATGGGTCAAGGGGTGCTCGGCGCTAAACTGCCGGCTAGCTCAAGGAGCCTAGTCTGCTGGTAGAACACTGTTGCACTACGGAAGAAAAATCAAACTCAAAACTTCCCGAAGGGTTTGGTCAAGAATCATCATAAATTTCAGTAGGCCAGTGTGTGTGCAAAATGTCTCTTTTGAACTTCTCCCAGTCCGTTTTCAATATACGTTTCTTCAATTTGATACACTGTTCAACTTTCCTTGTTTCTTCTTGTAATTTCTTCAATTTCACGATATGTTCATTGTGAATGATAGCTGGAATAATTTTTTTCTGTTCCATCATTTTCTTTTTCTTGTAAGGGGTGACGTGATAAGAAACCCAGTGGGTCTGCTTCATCTTTTCCTGGTTCATATAGTATTTCAAAGTGTACATCTTGTATGCCTATAACCTCTTTGCTATACGCGGTGGTAACTTAACTGTGGTTTTTGTAAACATTGGGATAAGGGGTTTATAGGCAGTAATAATTTTTAAATTTTGGTGCTCCTAACAGGTATACACTGAATCTATTCTTTGCCCATCAGATAGACAATACATCTTTCTCTGTTTGGCTGTTTCTCTGTCCTGTCTCTGACATAGAGCGACTTATGAAACGTACTGGTTGTAATCCTTTGTCAGTTTGCTGGAACAACCCTGCTGATAGTCCTTTATTGAAACTTGCCTCGCAGCGTAACACTATAGGGTTTGTCGGGTTAAAAATGGCATTGCGCTCTCATTTGTTATGCTATTCTTAAGTTGCTCAAATGCAGTTTTCTCTTCATTTCCCCATCTGAACTTTGTGTCTCCCCATCTGAACTTTGTATCTTTGTGGATTAATTTTCTAAGTGGTGCTGTTGATAATGAATACCTTGGTATAAACTTTGACAAGTATCAAATCATTCATAAGAAACTCCTTACTGCTTCCTTTGATTCGGGTGCCTTTGCTTCCTTCACAGCTCTTACTTTCTCCTCTGTTGGTTTCAATCCATCCTTTGTAAATTTGTATCCATAGAATTCAATCTTATTAACCCCAAATTCACATTTCTCTCTATTTTAAGTTATTCCAAAATCCTTTGCTCTATGTAAGACTTCTCCTAGCGTCTTGTTATGTTACTCTATATCAAAACCACCAATCAGTAAATCGTCCCTCTGGTTTAAACAGTTTGGTATGTCACCAAATACTCTATACATTTGTTCATCAAATAAGTCTTGCGAACATTTTGCACGAGTCGTTTTGGTCTCATATTTCCCCCAGGGTGAACTAAATATTGCTACCTCTCTGGATTCTGGATCTAACATTAACTGATGATAGCCCTGTCTTAAATTCATCTTCGAAAACACTTTGCATTTTGGAATTTGTAGATAAAGTCCTCCACAACTGGGCTCTGAGTAATCCGGTTTCTTTTCATTGATTTATTTGGTATCTTCAGATCGGTACAAGCTCTAATCATTCTAATTTATCGTTATCTACTTTGCTGAATTTTGGTGCAGTAACACAACCAATGGTGAACACCACTGTACTGGTGTACTTGGTGGAACTACTTCAAATATGTCTGATTCTATTCATTGATACCATTGTTTTAATGGTTTTTGTAAATATTACGGAATTGTCTTGGTTTTTGTGTAACTGGTACAACTCCTGGTTTTATACTAAACTTAACATACATTTCACTGTCATCTTTATTGTTTCTGATTTTTCCAATTCCCTCAAATACACTTGCAAAATCTGTTAATATCTGTACAATTTCAGTTCTCCCATAATCGGCCACAAGCCTTACATCTACTTTATCCTATTTCGGTATTTTTGGTAATGAGTACTTCTTTTTTTACTAATATTTGGATTATGGATTTCCAGATTATTTTATTCTAATGCTGATGGTGAGAGGTTACTCCTTGAAACACGTGTATCGCATAACGAAATTTTACTATTAATTATGCAACTTCGGCATTTTTGTATTTCTACTTTCATATCATTAGATTTTGCAAATGATCCATCAGGCCTTATTTCCATCATCCCTAGTTTCTGCAATTAAGTTCTACTCAATAATGGTGGTGAATTTATTCTCCCATAAATAACAATGAATTGTGTCTCCATTCCACATGTTGCGTTCCTTACAATCGTCTTAAATTCCCCTTTAACGGGAAGTGAGTTCTGTAATGTACTAAGCATCGTTTTGCTTTTCCCCAATTTAGGTTGTTTCTCGATAATTTCCTAAGATTTAAAAATGATGCTCGTCCATAACGTTTACGTCAGCTCCACTATCTGGTTCTACTTTCATCTAGACATCTCCCAAATGAATCTTTACAGTTTTTCTCAATGTCACTCTCTTTACTGACTGCTTTTACTTTTCCTATCTTTGCAATATGCTTAACAGAATGGCCATCAAAATAGTCATCATACACATCTGAGTCATCACTGTTACTTTCTTCAACAATTTTCTTAATATTTCGTCTCCTTCAAATTCGTTTCTGATTTGTGTCTCCCTGATCTCGAAATTTATTGTCTTGTTTTTTTCTTGTTCTACACATAGCTTCAAAATGATATTTTCTCCCACATGATCTGCAGTCTTTACCATATGCTGGACATCTTCCACTTCCGTGTAGAAATCCACAATAATTACACATGAACCGTGACTGTTGATTGCTTCTTTCCATTGAATATCCCTGTCTATTTTCCTGTCTTTTCTGTACCTTATATACAAAATTGGGTTCATATTTTTTCATTTCTCTCATTTGTAGGTGAATGTCCTTCATTTGTGCAGCCTGTTCAATGAATTGGTCTAGATTCCAGCCTTCGCTGATAGCTTTTTTTATCAAATCTTTGTTTTCAATACTTTGGATGCATTGTTCGACTATTCTCTCTTCGGTTGTATTTTCAAATTCACAGTCGTTTGCTCTGTCTCGGAATCTAGATACATAACAACTAATAGTTTCATCTTTTTTCGGTTTCATTTTAGAAAAGATATTGAGTGATGTGTTTTCTTCTTAAGAAGAAAATATTTGTTGAACTGATTTCTCAATGATGTATAATCATCTATGCCATCAGTTGTTCCATTCTTTAAACTTTTTTCTAATCTGACACTTTCTTTTCCTCCATAAATCAAGAGTGCATCATTTTTATCATCTGACTCTGTGATTCTGAAGTATCTAAATTCCCTCTCTATACCTTCTAATAAATCCCTTTATTGCTTTCCTGTCGATAATTGGTCATTTCTTTGAATAAAAGGCACTGTTCTTAAGTTTCATGTTTTTGTCACTACTGTCATCCGTTGCTGGTCACTACGATCCATTGCCGTTTTGTGGTTTTGGGTATATCTCTCCTGAATCGGTCTGGTATTTAACATCCTTTGTTTAGCTTCTGTTCTTAAAAAAATCTTCTATTTGTTCAACAATATTTTCATCCTCGTCGCCAATGAAACATCGGAAGACACACAGAAGTTGCGACATTATTTTAATAATAGCTGACTATCAAATATACAGGAAGAGCGCGATAGCAACGAAACATAACAATTAAAGTTCATAAGTGTGTGCAAAACGTTTGCGGAATTACACGGACATTATAGTAATAACGCACTGGTAACTATCAAATATTCTGCTGAAGTGAGATATCCAGGTGAATCCTGCAATTTGATTGGTTACCTTGACAGGGGATATGAGACCGTATCCCCATGGTAGCAAAATCACAACTTTTAAAGGCTTTTGATAGAAAAATTATAGCACCTCTAGCAGAAAATAAAAGTTATTCGGGCTTCACAGGGGATACGGGTTCATATTTCCTGTTTGTGTCATATATCCCCTTCTCCTGACGGCTCAGGGGATATAAAACACCAACAGGGAATATGAACCCGTATCCCCTGTGAAGATTCCCGAATAACATATAATAAGTAGCAACTTGATGTAAGAAGGCTAAAACAAAACAATTAGATTATGTCTTTAGACTTTATAATTGTCCTTTTTAATAATTCGTTAAAACATTCTTGTCTTACTTAACAATCTATCTTTTATCTTTTTTTTATTATTTTCCCATTTCAAGTTAAGAATATGCACATTCGTGTTATAATGTAAAGTGCGAAATCTATTGTGCAGAATTTCAACAGTAAGGAGAATCTGTCTTTAGCATATCTCCGTCTTTTGCTGATTTTGGCTTTTCTCTTTAGACTGTATTTGCTGTCTGTTCTCTATCTCCCCGAAGGGTTTGGTTAAGAGTCGTCATGTATTTCAACAGACATCGGCAGTATCAGTGTGAGGCCAGTATAGGTGTTAAGTCTTCAGGTCACTGAAATCCAAAGCCAATTTAACGGATTTGTGTAGAATATTCCGCCGATATCCCCTATAATTACATAAAGAACGTAAGTTACGTCACAGTTTTTCTGGATTTTTTTATCAGTTCCTGACATTTTTAACAACATTTCCATAAAATCGAGGATGAGAAATGATTGGAAATAAAGTTACAAGTTTGTACTATTTGGGAAATTACTTAACATATTTTCTTAAACCTTTTTTAATGATCCTTATTAAAACATTGAAATTCCATTTATTTGAATGTTATTCTGAAGTATATAGGACAAAGAGAGGATACGAAAATCTTCAGCTATGATGATCTTTTAATTGGCAAGGTGGTGCCTTTTTCAGTGAAGATCCACGCTTTATCTACCCACTTTGAAAAATATCGTTTATCCTTTATTGAACTTCTATACCGACTTGATAAAGTGTGCATGTAAACATTTGCCTGTTGTAATCTGCTTTTTTTTATTTGTATTTGTGTTTGCAAAAATTAAAAAAAAGGTAACCAGAAAAAAAGAAGGGAAACGGGGAATGTGTCAAGGAGTCAACGACCCAAAGGGGGGTTATAATATCTCAAAGCCACCATAAGATTTTGTATTTGTATTTCAATTGTAAACTAGTTTTCGTATCTAAATGAAAAATCGAGGAAAACATTATGTATGGCCTTAATACAGTGCCAATTTGATTATGCCTGTTCATCATGCTTTCCGGGTTTAAACAAAACACTGAAGCATAAGCTCCAAGTGGCACAAAATAAGATTATTAAATAAGAACACTTCGCCAGTTAACTTTAAGTTTGTTGACGATCCCGCATCCATGGATCATTAGGATAAAAAAGCATGGATGTAGCGTTGCTCGACAATTGGCAATGAATTCCGCTCAAACCGGTGCTAGGGGCCGTCTTGAACTTGNTATGATGTATGAGGTATGAGTAAAGCTCATTGTTGAAGGCCTCATGGCGACTTCAAGATGAAGAACAACAATAAAAGCGTTGTTCCATTGCTTATTTACTATGTATTTGTAGAGACTTTGTCTCATTTGCATTTACTCCATATCCCTTCATTGATTATTCGTTTCATCAAAAATCTAGATTACAGATCAAGTATTAGATATCCTGTATTTTAAGATATTGGGTTTCTAAATGTCGAAAACAGATTAAGGCAACTGCGCTTAAACCATGTTCACAAAATAATAACTGATAAGTATCCATCATATGTGAAAAATAATTTTGTTAGAGTTAGGGATATGCATTCTCACAACACAAGATCTAGTGAATATATTTTTTTTTGTACCAACTGTTCAAGGCATAGCTACAAATACTTTTTACATTTGTATTACACAGCAATCAAAGATTGGAACAGTTTACCTGCTACTTTGAAAGCCATTGTCAATCATGAAAGTTTTTAAAAAAGGTGTCAAAGATTTTCTTTTTGATAAGCTAAAATCCGAATATCAAAATTGTTATATCAGTTGATCTTCATTACTCATAAAGCTGTATTTGTCGCCTTTTTTATTCCTAATTTTACATAAAGCTCGATATGTCATTAGCTTATTGTTGCCTATATTGTATTGTATAGTAATAACTATTTGTGGAACCCTCTGGAAATAAGCTAAAGATCTCTAATATAATATCAGAATGTTATTGACATTACATATATAATCGTAACCATCTTTTGATATTTTAATTATTCTATTTTTATGACATTGAGATTTCAGAATTCCATGTAATGTTTTGTCTATTATTTCATGTTTATGTACATATGTGTTATAATTAGATGTTTTGTAATGTATTTGATATTATGGTAAATAAAAGGATATGGAGTAAATGCACATGAGACAAAGTCTCTACAAATACATGGTAACAAACAAGCAAAGGAACAACGCTTTTATTGTTGTTCTTCATCTGCATCTTCATCTTCATCGTCTTCAATATGTCTAATAAGTTTTTTTCAACAACAGCTGCATGCTGGAGTTTGATTTTCTGTTTGAATTTGGTATGCGCTTTACTGCTGGGATATGAAATAAACAAAATATCGAAGTTACTGTAATTTATTTGAGCAATGTTCATTGTTGAAGGCCTTATGGTGACTTTAAAATGATTAACAACAATCCAAGCGTTGTTCCATTGCTTAGTTTTGCCGTGAATTTGTAGAGACTTTGTCTCTTGTGCATTTAGTAATTATCCTTTCTTTGTGTTTGTCAGACTGGACTTAATGAAATCCTCCTGCAGTGTTGACACGTTAAATAATTCCCCGTGCAAGAGATGCATGCTGTCTTAAAATTCCAGCTATGGTGTATTTGTTCATGGGAAAATTTTTCATATTGATGGTGAATGAAAGGAGATTGAGTAAATGCACATGAAAAATGTCTCTAAAAATACATGGTAAAAACAAGCAAAGGAACAACGGTTTTATTGTTGTTCATCATCTTGAAGTTACCATGAGGCCTTCAACAATGAGCTTTATTCATATCTCATAGTAAGTTGAAGACTGTGCCTAGCACCGGAATTCTTTGCTAATTGTCGAGCAACGCTACACCCATGTCTTCACTGTTCATGGATGCGGGATTGTCAACAAACATTAATTAAATTGGCAAAGTGCTCTTGCAATCACTGTCATCCTTTGCCAGACAAAAGAACTAGTGTCTTAAGCTAGTGAACGATAACAACATTTAGACAAACACAGGGCACTCATCAAGTCGACACAGGGCACTCATCAAGTCGAATGTAAGAAAACTTGGCGTTATAAAATAGTGAGATGTGGGCACTTTTAACAGGTGGTCAGAATTACATTTCGAAATTACAAAAATAAATGCCAAAATTTGAAAGTATGAATCGGATATCCATATGAGATATTCTCTGACGCACAAGTACACTATAACTGAAATATATAGAGAGCATTCACCCTTCGCACGTGGAAGCTTTTTACTGACTCCACACTGTAGGAGAGGCAAACTCCAGACGTTAATGGTGAGTGAAAGGATACGGAGTAAATGCACACGAGACAAAGTCTCTACAAATACATAGTAAAAACAAGCAAAGGAACAACGCTTTTATTGATGCACTATACATTGTAATTATATTTTCAAATTTTGATATTTTATTTTTTTGCAGTTTAATAAATGTAATCCTTATCACCTGACCTCATGATTTTATTATGCCATGCAATTGCAATTGGCTCGGTTTATTTAATAAGATTGGCTTCTGTTATTGTTGTTTTTGTCGGGTAGCTTTAATAAACATCATTAATTTTTTGTTAAAATAAAGAGTGCTGTGCGGCAGTTCGTGTAAGCATTAAAATTCTTGTTGGACTGCGATACTTGCTTTGCTGGGCATCTTCGATCAGTAGCAGCTTACAAAGACACACCCGTCGGTAACCATTTCAGGTTTCGCCAACATTCCATGGAAGACATGAGCGTGACAGTCCTTACTCAGGTTGACAATTCACGACAACAGCGACAATAGTTAGAACAACAGATTATATTCACTCTGGGTACCCAAAACCCCAAAGGTATAAATATAAAAACTAATGTTTAATGTACAATCCTTGGACAGGTATCTTCAATTTTATTTATTTTTACAATATTTATTATTTCAATACTTTATATATATATATTTTCTTTTGATTAATTTTTGTTTCGTGTTTAGGGCTGAATTTCCTGCTCCTACCCATTTGGATTTCTTCAACTATTGGGCTCCAGTCCAAACAATGAACGTCAAATTTATTTTACTTATAAACAATTTCTCTAAACTATAAACATCAAATTTATTTTACCCGGTGCATTTCATTTTGGCACAAAATTTATTTCAAATGGGCGCAAAAAGTTACTTCATTTGGGCGCAAATAAAAATCATTCATTTGGGCGCAAATAAAAATCTTTCATTTGGGCGCATAATTATTTTATCTGTATTTACCTGTACGATGTGAAGTATGGTAATGTAACAACAATAGCTTATTGAATTAAATAATATTTTAAATTATGGGAAATGTAACAGTGCAAATATAAACAGTGCATTGGCTAAAAAGGTTAAAATCGAAGTACTATATACAAGTTCAAAGGTCTGTCCGAGCGGAATACCTGTAACCCTACTGTTACACATCCTGCCATTCTGTCGTTTACATACATAAACAAACCATTTATTAAATATGTAAATTTTCGAAAAACATGGTAATATTTATTAAGGGTCAAAGATCAATGCATGTATTTTTTGTAAAAATATAGTACATGTATATTTACCTGTAACATATACTTACCTGTACTATTTACCTGTGTGAAATATGCGCCCATTTGAAATACTTAACCTGCGCCCAAATGAAATACCCCAACTTTTTAAAAGGCGCCCAAATGAAATGCGCCCATTTTACCTGAATTCCACTTGTAACATTTCATTTCTCAGCCATTTTGTTTCTCTTCCACGGCCCTTTGAGGGCATCAATGTCGATGATCTTGGCCAATCCCTACCTCTGTCTGCTTGTTTTTTAATGTTTTTGTTTACGTTTTGATATGTGTATATATTTTGTGTTTTACCTTTTATCGCAGTTCGACAAGAATTTTAACTCGTTTGTTGATTAATTTTTTGTTTGCTGACGATCCCGTATCCATTGGTTTAACAAGAAAGGTATGAAACGTTGCTCGACAAATAGCGATGACTTCCGCTAAAACCCGTGCTAGAAGCTATCTTGGATAAACTTTGAGTTAAGCTCAATGTTGATGACCCGATGGTGACTTCAAATGAAGAATAACAAAAAAAAAAGACTTCTTCTATTGCATGGTGTAGCCACGTATTGGAAGGGATTACGTCTCAATGACATATTTATTCTTCTTCTTGTTGTATGTAGAATCCTCCATTTGATTGGAGCACAATTTTTCAATCAAGTTGATTGAAAATTTAAAAATGTTCACATAAAACTTATAATAATAAAATCTGCTAAAGTATAAAATATATACAGAGGATTTGAGCAATTTCCCACACCTGACCATTTGTTTACATGAATTAATTAAAAATGTTCTACCACAGTGTAAATCAAAACACAACTTCCTTGTTATAGTTTCAATTGACTCTTAAAAAGCAGTATCATCTGGTAAAAGGTTTTTCTGTACCAGATACGATGCATCCAAAATGAGATAAGTTAGTAAAATAGGTTCAGATTGTAGAGGTTCCCAGACATTTTGACTAAAGCTGTTAACTAAAACAAACTTTAAGTCCTTTAAACATTGGGTTCTATACTGAAGAAGAGAGTTGCATTTCAAGAGAAAGTGGATGATATCTTCATTGTCTAAACGACACAACGGACAAGTTGGTTACACATCATTACCATTGAATTTTTGTAAATCTGTCTGTAGAATATATGTACCGATAAGCATTCTACACTTGACAGAAGCCCTTCTGATATCTTTTCTATTCATATAAACTCTTGTCCATATTCCATGAGGAGTTCCAATTTTAAGGTCCATGAAATTGCAGTAGATTAATGAACTTTTTAAAGAACAATCATCTATCAACTGTTTAGACCAATAATTATCAACTGCTTTCTTTACTTGAGTTTTCCACATTAGTTTTGCTGGAATTTGTTCGATCAAAAGTTCTAAATTTGGAAACTTCGAATATTCTGTATATAAATAAACCAACTTTTCGAATTTTCTAGTTTGGTATACATCTGACGGACCATAATACTTTTAAGAGTTAAATTTTGACTTCTTAAAATACAACCTAGCAGAGATAGTTGAAATAAATGGAGCTCAGCAACAATTGGTCTACTTCCTAATAGACATTTCACGAAATTGACGACAGCGGACTGTTAACCCCAATAGTATGGGTAATCTCAAAGTTTATAAATCTATTGTAACTATTATAATTATTAGGCGTACATTGTTTTGTATGTTTATTCAGATAATCTCTTTTCATGTATAAAGTAAATTTTTTTACAAGCATGTTGCTAAAAGTTTAGAACCACGCTATGTTCTTGGTTGAATAAGAGTATAGTCAAATCGAGCTGACCCTTGTCTGAAAAAGTGTATCATTACAATGTTCATTTGATCAAGTGATAACGAATAGAATTATGAAAGTTACTCCCATAAGCATAAAATAATTTTCACGTCTTTCATAACATTGGCGGATCATCTCTTGAAAGAAGAGGTTTTCAATGGGTTCAAGTAAAAAAAAAGATTTTTAGTCGATTTTTGCTGTTCATATCTATTTCAAATTTTCGGGTAAAATCTACACAATTTGTTTAGAAAGTGACAGAGTCATAGATCCAGCCATACAAAGTATACACCACAATTTACATGTATACCGTTTCACTCTCATGGTAAAAAAATGAATTGTTACTTCATAAACAATAAAATGCTTAAATTCAATGCATGGAACATATTAACTGAAAAAAAATAAGAATGTCTGGCAATGACATAAATGTCTGGCTATGACATAAAAATTACGTGTCATTGTTAGTAGTATATCAGCACAGTTCGCTTAGCATTTGTGGTGGTGGTGCTGTGGTGGTGCCGGAAGTGACGTCACCGGAAGTGACGTAGACCAGAAGTGACGTGACCAAAAGTCACGTGACAGGAGGCGGAAGTCACGTGACCTATGTATGACATGTTTGGGTTGCGCATGCGCAACCGGAAGTGGCCCTTTTTGAGGCCCTACAAGGGCCTATTGACCGGAAATGACGTGTTGGAACAACACGTGACCCTGCAAGGGTCACGGTTGACCTTGTTATATGACGCATGCGCGACCGGAAGTGGGCGTAGCCCCATGTTGTATACCGGAAGTGGTCTNAAGTGACGTAGACCGGAAGTGACGTGACCAAAAGTCACGTGACCGGAAGCGGAAGTCGCGTGACCTATGTATGGCATGTTTGGGTTGCGCATGCGCAACCGGAAGTGGCCCTTTTTGAGGCCCTACAAGGGCCTATTGACCGGAAATGACGTGTTGGAACAACACGTGACCCTTGCAGGGTCACGGTTGACCTTGTTATATGACGCGTGCGCGATCGGAAGTGGGCGTAGCCCCATGTTGTATACCGGAAGTGGTCTTAATTGAAGCCCTAATCGGGTCAATTGACCGGAAATGATGGGTTAAAAGAGTGCATGACCCCGCAGGGGTGTGGATTCACCATACTACAGTGTACATGCGCAACCGGATGTGGCCCTTTTTGAGGCCCTACAAGGGCCTATTAACCGGAAATGACGTGTTGAAAGAGTGTAAGACCCCGCAGGGGTGTGGTTTCACCATACTACAGTGTACATGCGCGACCGGAAGTGGGGCGTAGCCCCAGGTATAGACCTGAAGTCGGGTATGTTCACTAGTCGGAACGACTCGGGCGTGACCTTTCGGATGTTTTCGGAAGTTATCGTTACCATTGTTTTTCTGTATGTGTCTTCTATCAGGTCCGCGTTCGCCAAAGGGACATAACTCTTGGGAATACCCATGTTTTTTGGGGGTGTCTTCTATCAGGTCCGCGTTCGTCACGGTCATTCAAAGGGTTGTTAAGTACAATGTTGCTAGGTGTCTTCTGTCGCGTCCGCGTTCATAGTTTGTCACCTAGTTTAATGTACAAGGGTCACTCTGCATTTTTCCAGGCTTGTGACTGGCTATAACTGTAACGTTATAGGCTGCATTACCCCCTTTTTTTCTTCTTTTTCTTCTTTTTTGGTTTTTTTTT